>CM060874.1:6018140-6290309 GCA_030737845.1 Acorus calamus | reverse complement strand
TTTATTTTTTTTAAATATAGTAAAATTTGTTTCACAAAATATATATTTTAACAAAAACCGCCTATCACTCAACTTTAAATTGCATGAACATATTTTAAATAAATATATTTTTTTAATAAGATATCATATTGATATATACGTTTTATTGGATTCATGAGATATATATTTGACTGCGGGGGTGTTTGGTTCACCCAGATTTCAGCACTTATTTGACTAAATCCGGATTTTCAGTGATTATTGGTTAATATTCTGTTTGGTTGGATGTTGTGATAAGCACTTGTACATTCAGCTTTCAGTATTTTTTCACCTCAAAAAATAAGTGATGTAACCTTACTTATTAACCGCGGAACGCATTCCGCCCTTATTAACCCCCTGCGAAAAGACCATAGAGCCCCTGCCTTTTTTCCATTATTACACAGGGTATATAACCCTCCTCTTTAGTCTCTCTCTCCTCTCAATCGACATTTTTTCCCTCTTTTGAAAACCTAGCGACATTTTACACCTCTATTTCTGTTGGTTCGTTGGAATGGAGAGGCCGAGCGGCGGAGGAGGAATGGACAATGATGATGGGTGTTATGACGGTGGTGAACGGTGTTATGACAGTGGCGGCAGCGGTGGTTCTTAGTGGTGGTGGTGGTGGCGGCGGTGGTGACCGGTGTTACGACAGTGATGGTGACCGGTGGTGACGATGTTGCGGCGGGCCGACGACGGCCGTGGTGGTAGTTCTTGGTGGAGCTGTTGATGAAAGGCCGTGGTGGTGGTGGGTCAAGGTGGTGCTGGTGGAGCTCCAAATGGTGCAATGGAGGTGAATGTGGCCCTACGTGGTGATGGTGGTGATTTATGTGGTGGTGGTGAATGGTGCAAAGGTGATAGGTGTTAGGTATTTTTGGTGGTGGTGGTGGTTCATGTTAATGGTGGATCTGGAAGTTTCTTGGAGGTGGTAGTGGTGTTTTATGTGGTGGTGGTGAGTAGTGCAGAAATAATAGGTGTTTTTGGTGGTGGTGATTTATGTTAATGGTGGATCGGGTGTTGGGTTTCTTGGTGGTGGTGGTGAATGGTGCAGAGGTGATAGAGTGTTTTGGTGATGGTGGTGATGAAAGGTAATGGTGGATTTGGTGCTAGGTTCCTGGTGGTGGTGGTGGTGGAATATCAAAACATCAAATTGGTGTTACAGTATGTAATGTGACTAATAAAAATAAGTTTTTTCTATTTTAACCAAACATCAAAATAACATTCAGCACTTATAAAATAGACCAAAATACCCTTTCAATAATCACATAAGTCAACTGATTAACCAAACACACTTATTTAAAATACTGCTTAATATTTTTCATTGAACCAAACACTTTTTTTCCTAAACTCTTAAAGATTATCATCATTCCTCTTTCTGCACTTAACAATTAGCACTTAAAATCCGCTTTCCACCGTTGCCAAACACCCCCTGAATTTTAGAATATGAAGAAGATTTAGCGTAACTTATCAATGCTACACAACCCATAGAGGCACAGAGCCGCGGCTCGCACGTGACTTGCTAACATGCGCGGATGTGCTTCTATCTGTCCAACGAAGACTCTGTTCTCCTGTCTTTGTTTTGGGTTTCCCTCGTTGAAGCCTTCGACAGCAGATAAGAGCTCTTGTCCCTCTCTCTACCTCTGAATTTGGGTTCAGAGACATCAATCCCTCTCAAAATCCGAGGTGGGTCTCTTTCAATCCCCTCAATATCACTTCTTTTGATTTCAATTCGATTGTTTGAGGCGTTTTACGTGATAAAGACGTGGACTTGATGAATAAGTTTGGTTTTGCATTCATATATGGCTTCTTTGGTGATATGGGTGTCTGTTTGTTTTGATGTTTTTGGTTTAAAGTTGGTTTTTTTGGGGTAATTATGAGGAGTTTTGAAGATTTGGTCGGTGGGTTAGGCATTGATTTGATTCAACATTTTTGTTTTGGTTTTACAGTTTGTATTTCTGGTCTTAAATTGAAATTGTGTGTACATTGGATCCCATTTTTCAAGATAAAGGAACCTCATTTCCATATGTTTTTCTTTGGATAGATTTAATAATTATAAATGGTAAGTTGAACTTTGAAGTCTGACTCTTCAGAAACAAGACATTGAATAATTCATTAGTAGATTTTTTTTTAGAGTAATATGTTTTAATTTACACGGCTTGAAAACACTTTTTTTTGTGAAATTAAGTGACATGGACATGTTTGATAAAATGATTGAATAAAACCTTTTGAGTCAGTGGATTTTATTAAACATGTTTACTTCCCAACTTTTAGATGCTTAGTGTTTATGGATCTTCTAAAGTTGCTCCCTTGAAAGCTTGTTGATTTTACAGTTTCGGTGGAGTGATAAGAGCATGGCTTCCACGATTTCAGTCGGGACAAGTAACCTTCCTGTCACTAAGAATTTAAATGGTTGGACCTATGTTGGCTTGAGACCAGTGACGAATTTGAAGGTAAACAATGTTAGATTTCCTGTTAAGCGGCCGACTAGCATGGTAATACAAGCTAGCAATGAGAAGGAAGGGTCAGTCAAAAGCTCGGGTTTGAGCATCGAAGAATGTGAAGCAGCAGTTGTGGCTGGTAATCCTCCCTCAGCCCCTCCTGTACCTCCCAAACCCGTCTCACCAGCAGGAACTCCTGTGGTCTCTTCACTGGTATGTTTCACTTAACAAATACTCCACTAGGGTGATGAAGATTTCTCTAGTGTTTAATAGAATTACATAGCTGAAGCCAGATTGATTAGAATAACAAATGTTCTCAATGTTTGTTTACACAAGTCTGTCTTGTATATGTATCCTATACTAAACCATTCATATATGAATATTAATATTCAAATTGGAACATACTAGATTTGGAGCAGATGCAAAAAAATTTCTGATAATTTATATGTTTAAATACGGACTCTAGTTCGAGTGATCAGATGAAAAATTAGAGAGATGAGAGACATAAAATTGAGACTTCAGGATTTCTCTCCTCCTTAAAGATCATACAAAGATAATGCAATAAGTATTCAAATTTTGAAGATTATAAATAATCATGCAAGATAATTGAATCTGAATAATATGTAGTACAAACATGTCTTTTTACAATATATGTCAGATTCAAATATTTTGCACTTCGAATATTCGATTATCGGAAATTATTTAATTTTTTTCCGAATATGGATTCGGAGCGGTTACATATATATTTTTAATTGCCAGGCATACTATTGCACTATATTTGAGGATGGGGTTTACATTTTATATTGATTTCTATGGGCATCTTGGGAAGTTGGAAGAATTCAAGCAAAATTGTTAGTTAATTGAAGGGGGATGTATTCTATATTTCCATGCTACTAATATCGTCTTCAATGTTGTTTCCTACTAGCCACTTGCCAGGCGTCCCCGTCGCAATCGTAAGTCAGCTGTATTGAGAGCATCATTTCAAGAGACACAACTGTCTCCGGCCAATTTTGTCCTTCCTCTTTTCATTCATGAAGGTTGGTAACATTCTTGATCACTTTTTTCTTTCTTTTTTTTGTTGTTGTTGCTGTGTATGTCTGGCTCTATAATTTTATTCAATGAAGGTTGGTAATGCCTTTTCTGGATTCTAAGTTTCTAACCAATCCTGATGTTTCTTTTACTTATCTCCTCTGGTTCCAACATCTGACCTCATTAATAATACCTGCAGGTGAAGAGGACACCCCTATTGGAGCCATGCCTGGGTGCTATAGGCTTGGCTGGAGACATGGACTTCTTGAGGAGGTGCTGATTCATTTTGTAATTTTATCTTTGGATCAATGTTATATCATGCATGAATAGTGATATCATTTTAAAGACGTAGAAGCTTCAAATATTTTTTCTAAAAAAAATTATAACCAATCAGTACCATTTCTCAAAATCATGACCACGGATCTTTTAAAGCAATATGACAACATATGAAATAGTAATTATGTATTTCCTTTCAGAATTTCTGGGATCGTAGCACTCAAAATGTTTGATGCTTAAGGACGAATCTGAAAACAATATCTATAGTGCAGGTTTACAAGGCTCGGGATGTTGGTATTAATAGTGTTGTTCTCTTCCCAAAAATTCCTGATGCACTGAAGGTTCTTATCTTTATCTTTTGCTTTTCTTGTATGCATCTTGATTATCTAGAATGATCTGAAATAATGAATATTTCGTATTCTAGACACCTACTGGAGACGAAGCTTACAATGACAATGGTTTGGTGCCTCGAACTATACGCCTGCTTAAAGACAAGTACCTTGATCTTGTGAGTATGCCCCGATTTCCTCTTTTGTAGACTTAGCTGGTAAGGCATCAGACATTACTGATGTCCTAATTTTGTTGGTAGGCTATTTACACCGATGTTGCTTTGGATCCTTATTCCTCTGATGGACACGATGGTATTGTAAGGGAAGATGGTAAGATATTTTCCTTTCAGTACTTTCTTCTTTATGGCATGGCTCTTCAAAGATTGCTTCTCGCTTTCAAATTCAGAACAAAATTGACTTGTACTATTGCCTGGTATATTGTGATTATTTGTTGTAAGGAATTATTTTATTTGGGATTATATGTTCTCCAAGGTAGACTTCTTAGTTTTTAAATGGTAAAACCGTAAAAGTGATAATAATAATTAAATGACTTTTCAACTTTTTTCTATCGGATGGTTCAGTTTCTCAGCAGAAATTTATTTTACCATTTCATTGCAGGAGTCATCTTGAATGATGAAACTGTACATCAGTTGTGTAAACAAGCTGTTTCACAGGTATTCTGATATTATTATTGTTACTTAAGAATAAGAAATGGAGTTCCCTTCTTTTCTGTCAACAATATAATGACTTGGTGTATATCTATCGTCTGAATAGGCTCGAGCAGGAGCTGATGTTGTCAGCCCCAGTGACATGATGGATGGCCGTGTGGGAGCTATACGAGAAGCCCTGGATGCTGAAGGTTTTCAGCATGTATCCATCATGTCTTATACTGCAAAGTAATTTCGAGCCCTAGTTCTAAATCAATGTTGCAAGCATAGTTGTTATTTTGGTCCCTGATGGCACTTAAATTATCTACTGTTGATTAATTTCGGTTTATTTCGATATTTGAGCAGGTATGCTAGTGCATTTTATGGTCCATTCAGAGAAGCTCTTGACTCGCAGCCTCGTTCTGGAGACAAGAAAACGTGAGTCATCAATATTTTGGTCTTTGTTCAGGGTGAATTTCTGTACCTTGTATAACACCAATTATTTGTATGTCAAATTACAGTTACCAGATGAACCCCGCCAATTACCGAGAAGCACTTGTTGAATCTCATGAAGATGAGGCTGAGGGAGCTGATATTCTCCTGGTAAGTATTCTCTCCGTCTACATAATATGTCCATTTAAATTCCCCGTCAACAATCTTGGCAGTTGTTTTCTTTCTATCAAGATAAAATTTGTTTGTTTGGGTTGCAGGTAAAGCCAGCTTTGCCATACTTGGATGTCATACGGCTCCTTCGAGATCAATCTTCATTACCAATTGCTGCATATCAGGTAATTCAATTCATTTTTAACTTTATGTCGATATTCAAATATATAATCTAGGCAAATGTGTCTTGTGTAATCTATGTGCCCTGATTAACTGTGTCATTTATATCTAATCTGCGTTATATAATGCGTAAACTGGGTAAAAAGATCGAGTGGCTCACTGGCCAACCGGTATTCTAGGTTTGGTTTGGCAGATCAAAGATTTTCCTTCTTTTTTTTCTTTTTTCTTTTAATAAATAATCACGTTGTTTTTGCCATGAAATGCCTGAAATTCCATATCCCTTGTGCTAATCATGCATTTACGTGTTTTCTAGTTAGAGCATTATAAAAATCACTGATAAAGAACTAGGAGTACAAAATCTGCAATCAGAATTCCTCAGTCCCTCTAGAACTTCTGACCCATACTTTTTTCCATTAGGCCTGTCATTGGGCATTTAAAATGTTTTATAAGGGCGATTAAACAGACGCCTAAGCAGATTCGGGCCTCACCCGCCTCGTCTGTGGGATTAGGTGACTATGGGATTAAGTGAAAAATTTAATGGCTCTGCAGTGGTTAAGTAAGGTTAAGCAGGTTAAGCGGGTTTATCCAATTAATTTGATTTTTTTGTATCTTTCCTATTTGTTGCATATAATTTATGTATTTTGTATTTTTAATGTTATCTGTAACATTCTTTATTATTATTTAAAAAATGGCTGATTAATCAATCCTGATTGATTGATCTCGGGTCGATCACTGACTGCCCCACTAAAGTTAGCACTTTTGACAACATTGGTCTTGTGTCGGGACAGTTTGGTCCATGAACCAAGGGGCTAGGGGTTAACCCTGCCCTACCTGAAACACCTGCGGGTTCGTATCTGCCAAACTGTATCCAGTGGCAAATTTAACCTATTGATTCAGACCCAATAGTGGCCTGGTTGGGTCATGTTCACGTTAGTGAATCCAGCTAACCTGTGAAGTGGGAGCCAATCCCTTCATATAATTGAAATTCTGTCAATGCAAAACTATTTTTTAAAATTTTTAATGATCAGAAAACTCAAAATCTTTATATTACAAGCTTAATTTTTTACACATCCATACCTGCTCCTTAGGCAACATTGAATCAATTTTCTGTAAAGTTTTAAATCCTATGACAACTCTTCCTTGATTAAACTGGAGTGCATACGCTAGGGTCAATGGCTTAGATTCAATACAAGATATTCTTTAGCTCAAAAAAACCATATTCCTTTTAAATATTTTGTCAATTCAATTAAAGATCATGTGATCATTTCTTCTTTTAGGTAGCGTCAATCCTTGTTCAAATCCATATTCCGTCAGATTGTTACTAGAAATATTTATATCCTTAAATTTCTATAAGTCACAAAAACCGATACTGAGTAACTTCTAAAAACAAAGAATGTAACTAGCCAAAATATTCTTAATTTGTAATCCGTACAAGTAAACATATCTTATGTTTAGCTCATACCTTGACTGAGGTGTTTTATGATGTAAAACTCTTTAACATAGGGTAACTTTTTCTATGGGTAGTTTTTTCTATAGGCATACAACTGCATCATTTGACAAAAGGAGTCAGTCGGTTTCCTTTCAAAAAAGGAAAAAAAGAAAAAGAAAAAAGAAACATAGGGTAGTTAACATTCTGTGAATTATTTGTGATATTTCTGTCCAGTCATTGTATCAGATTCACAATGTGATGTGCATGTGAATTTCAACTAGCTGAATATATATGGGCTTTGTTTACTTCTTATTTCTTTATCTTGTGCCATGCAAGATTGCCTGAACAGTTGATGAACCAAGCTTAGGAGTCAAAATATGGTGTATAGATGTGTTCAAACAACAATTAAGATAACAAATTTAATTGTAATCAGTCCGACTTGATGCGATGCAAAGAAGGTAGTTATGACAGTTGCTTTGTAGCCAATCCACTTTTATGGGATAAGACTTTTATAAACCAAGAGGTTTTCCTGGAAATTATCGATTCCTATGCAAATATCCAAGTCCCATGGATAGTTTTCTTGAGCAATGGATGCAATTGGCCTGCAATAAAGGAATATCCAATATGACACAATCTAGGAAAAATAGACATTGATTTGAGAAACTTCGCCATTACAAAGCTCACCAGTGGCTGAGAAAAATGTGTTAAAATGGTTGCCTCCCTTGTTCTCAACTGATGATGCAGTTTGATTTATCTTGACTGTGTTGCTCGCTTCGAGAACTCCTAAAAGAATATGTTGCTATAACAGGGCAGTTGCCTTACATGTCTGGAACTCTCATGTATGAAAAATATAATTTGATGTATTGCAAATGAGTTAGGTTGATTGATTCATTATACAAACCAAGTTGATGCTATTATTTTGTAGAGATTCAGCAGTCCAAGTATTTACAAATATGTTGTAGTCCCTAAGACACAACGTACTAAATGATCTCTTTTTTTTTATGATCTTGAGGAGGTCATCAATTTTTGTCCAAACATTTAATGACTTACTGTTTTCATTTTTCGCAGTCTTGTTTCAGGGAATAGTTCTTCAACTACTACTACACTTGTTGCTATATGATGTTCACATTATGAATTAGTGTCAGATCACTTTCTAGTTATTCCTAAAATGTAATTGCAAGATTTCTGTTTCATAATCCATGCTACACCAACACAACCACCACCAAAAACATTCAAATATCCCCGACATGCAGTCACCATGTCACATTGTTTTTGGTTTTTCAGGTCTCTGGCGAGTACTCAATGATCAAAGCTGGAGGGGTACTTAAGATGATTGACGAAGAGAAAGTCATGATGGAGTCTCTGATGTGCATCCGACGGGCTGGTGCAGACGTTATTCTCACATACTTCGCTCTTCAGGCAGCCAGGTCCCTATGCGGCGTAAAGATTTGATACCATTGTCTCTCAGAATATAGCTTTGTGTAAGAATTTTGATCAGTTAAAGCTTTAGGGTTGGTTTTCAGTGATGTTCTTACTATCATTGCATGCCATCAAATGCAGTGGAAATAAAAACTGAGTGAAGCATATTTATAAGTGAATCACAAAGTCTCTTTTTTCATCTCTTAGGGACAGTTTGATAACTGTGGTCCAGGATTCTAATTCTATAGATTCCGTGAAAAGAAAGAACAGAGAATATGTTGTTTGGGATGTCAATGGAAGATAGTTCTAACAAAAGAGGGATGATAGTGAATGTCAAACTGACCCTAATGCAGCAAATCCATGGAAGCAGTCATAGCTTGTTTGAGGGCCCAGAGAGTCGAGAGGAGGTCGTATGCCTCCTTGCATAGCTCCACATTCTCATGCAAGGTGCGGTCTCGTTGAGCCTTTTGATGAGGTGGGTGCGCATGGAGCGGAGGTGGACCACATGGGACCGGAGCTCGTCCAGGTGCCTCTGCTTCCTCATGCGCGACCGCCTCGCAGACTCCCTGTTGGAGACCATCCGCCTCTGCCTCCGCTCATCGATGCTCGTGAGCATTTGTTGTTGTTGCGAGTGGTGGATGAAGGCGGCGGGTGTGTGTTTACAGGGTGTTTGTGAGGAGGGGTTGTGGTTTTGGGTGGTGGAGGTGTTGGTGGAGCAGTGTTTCTGAATGTGGAGGGAAGAAGGGGGTGGTGGTCTTTATATTGAAAGAACTGGAGGTTTTATGCATTTGCTTTATTTTTATTTTATTCATATTTTTTTTGCTTAAATTTTATTATCTGATGGTTTCGGGTGGATAATTCTATTCTATTGTTTTTTTGCCCTGTTGGGTTTGGTCTAGCTTTTTCCATTGTCACGCGCACACATGAAATGAAAAGGTTATAATTTTGAATATGGGGGTTTCAAAGATGGATTTTGGAAGAGCACAGTTGGCTAATCAGTGTTTTATGTTAGAAAAAATAATGATTTTATCTGATTTTTAATGAAATGTAAAGATAAAAAACACATCGAGTGCACTGGTTAAATAAATGTGGTATAAACAAGAGGATATAATGTATTTCTGTTTATCAATCAAAACATTTAACCATATTATAATAAGACAATCATGAAAATAAAAAATCAATAAGACAGAATAATTATTTCTTTCTCTCTTATGTGTTTTGATTTTTTGAATTTAATTGTGTTTTGATGACTCCTAGCATCAATTGGGTTCACTCCCCAACTAAGAAAGTGAGACAATGTCTAAAATTCACAAATTCACGTGTTAAATATGTGATGTAACATGTCTCAGTCTGATGAAGCTTGATAGGATCTAGCTTATCCCATTGAAGCTTGATAGGCCAAATTACTAGATGGTGTTGTGTGCAACCATATGCAGTCTTCTATATATTGTTAATCCTTTTGCATATTGTATTGAGATATGTTATATATCTCGTTGAAATTTTTCACATTTTCTATAAATGATAACACTCAATTCACTACTGTATATATTTCACATTTGATAAAAGTCCGTACCTCGTTAAATGGGGTATATAATTTTTAAGAAATAAAAACTATGTGAGGTCTGAGCTTTAGACTGTAAAATGGATTGAGTGTAATATTTTTCACATTGATAACTCCATGAGAGCAGATAATAAATCCATCCTAAAAAAAATAAGCCACATACATGTACAGATCCCCATAAGACTGTAAAAGGATTACCAGTAGTTCTTAAATGTTAAGTGTGCAAAAGAAGTTTTTGAATTCTCTTGTTCCATGAGGTGTCATGTGTCACCAAAATTAATATATGATTAAAGATAACAAATGTTTATAAGAATAAAAATGTATTGCACCAAAATAATTAAAACATGTGCAGAAAAAAGCTTAAGTGAAGACAAGTGCATCAAAAAGCCAAACTAAGCCAACATCATCCATAATAAAGTTACCACACTTGCATGACTATATGATTTTTGGAAAGGGTGCGTCTATCCCCACCGGGTATTTTTCTTTTCCCACCAGGTAGCTAAATTCATCACCTTGAATATTTATTATCCATAAACCCACCAATCTATATATTCAAAACATAAAAACACCTAAGCCCACCGATTTTTTTTTCTCTCTCTTCTTCTCTTCTCTCTGACAGATCCCAAATCAGATCTGCCGTATCACCGCCACTGCGGAGGAGTCCGGCCTCGTCATAGGCACGGGCCTCCCTCTCCGCTTGCCTCCGCCACGGCCACCCCATTGCAGCCTCCACCTCTTTCAACAAATGCTCCTCCAACCACCCGAACCTGACAAATTGACCCTCCGATTGGTCCTTGACGCCTCCTTCATCGCAGGCGATCTTCGCCTTTACACGCCCACATCGTATAGAAGCGCTTTGAATCAGTTGTTGTCAACACTTGCTTGGTGGGTGTGTATTGTAAATTGGGTTTGATTGATCTCGCGCACAAGGTGTTTGATAGATATCCCCAAAGAGTCTCTATCGCTTAAATTGTCATGTCTACTAGGTGTGCCAAAGCGGGTCGATACTTGGGATCGACAAGACTGTCGTCAATTGGGTTAATGTGTGGTCGAGTGAGTTTTAGTCAACCCGAATGAATTGGATAATGGGTGCATTGTCTTCGATGGGTGCATTGTCTTCAAATGTTCGACTGATGAAGACGGAGCAAATGAAAAAAAAAGACACTATTTATTTATTTCCTTCATTGGGTGTTTGGTTTAGTGAGAGAGAGTTGTTTAAAACCATAGGTTATGGTGAGAGTGGTATCCATGTTTTTTGAATATCAGGTTCGACACCTCTACGATCAAGCAAGCTCAATCAGGTCGACAAACCAACTGTCGAATGTTGTAAAAGGGACAGATATCTTCTGGATAATTAAATTCAACATGAACCATGCATTCTTGATGGCTACATTTTGGTGGCTTTTTTTTAATTCATTGAAGGTAGAGTAACCAAATCATAATAATATTTACAGGTGGTGGTAAAGTGTGTTGCTTCTTGAGCTTCTGAAAATTAAATCAACAAAGGCAGAGTTGATCAATGCTCCCATCGACAGACTCGCAGTCGCCATATAAGTCCCAGGTCAACAGGGCTTCTGTTGACCTCTGTTCCCCAGGTCGACAGAATGTCTGTCGAGAGGATTGACAAAACATTTTTGGTTATGTTTGGAGTATCGACAGAGTTTCTGTCAACCGCTTTTCCCCAGGTCGACAGAAGGTATGTCGAGAGGTTCTTTCAAGTTAAAGCATCGATCTGTACTCGTGAGATCAATGAGGATCGCCCGAAAGATCTCTGGGGTGTCTCCGGAGGAAGTACAATGCTAGGCCGGGGATGTCGATGGCGGACATTGCAGTCGAGGGTGGATAAAATGCGCGGGGAGAGAGAGGGCGTGTGTTTAAGGGTTTTATTTTCATTCAGTTGGTGGGGATGGCATTCCCACATTTTTGAGTTGGTGGAGAGGGGCTGATTGGTGGGGTTAATGATAAAAAAAAAGAACACGCATGTTATGTTTTATTATTTGGGTGGTTGGGAGAGGGCAAAATGGCCAGTGGGATTAGACGCACCCTTTGAAAATCTTGTGGTTGGCCATCTAAGAGCATCATGAAAGTCATTTTGAATAGCATCACTTGTGTATGAGTAAACTAGTGAAAACAATTTCCATTAAAAAAATGTTACATTGAATCCTGTGTGGCTATTTGAAGTCCTCTCATATTTTGATTTTTTTATATAAAAAAGATGAAATACATTAATGCTATTGTGAGATGAATGCATGTTATTTTTTAATTTTTGAGATAATAGAGTATATACGTTTGTTAATTTTATACATTATGTTAGTAACATGATGGACTGCAAATATGACTGCAAAATTGATAGCGTTTGATTGCGTGATTGCGCAGCGTTTGCGATTGCAGGAAGCTGGTTCTCCAATCGTGCAGCAATCGTAGTTTTAAACCCAGCGATTGCAGGTAAATAGTACCCAAAAGCTGCAATTTCAAAAAGCTGAGGGAGGCAGCTTCCTGTAATTGCAGTTTTAAACACAACGATCGCAGAAAATCAGTTTTGCAATCGCGTTACCAAACGCTACCTTAAGTGTAATACCATTGAAAAATGATATATCTAGTCCCATGTGCAGTCTCACATGCACCTCCGATCGTTTTGATTTTTTCTTAAATTATATACTCAACTAATATAATACATATTATTACAAAAAAATAATAAAGTATATATCTAGACAAATCATTACATTTTTTTTTTTCTGAAAAAATTGATTTTAAAAAAATCATATACTATATTAGTATAATAAATATTACATCATGACAATAAACATGCAGCAGATGAGACTGCAAAATGAATTGAGTGTACAGCACACCTGATAGGCTTTGAAAGATAATACGGGCTTCAATGAGTGATGCCTCGTATCATATCAAAAGATCCAATGGAAACTCCTGTTGGTTCTTTTGATGTTAATAATTAAAAAAGAATGCATTGGTCAAAAAAGAAAAGAAAAGATTAGGTCAGACCTAAACCTTCAATGTTTAACCAAATCACATTAAGTGGTATATTAATTAACTATAGAATTTTAATGGTTGTTCGTTCATCCATTTGTTTGTACTTAAATGATCACACCTTATACCAAAAGTCTGAATAGTAGGCCTATCAATTATTTGAAAAATTCATATCCACTCTCAATTGAAGTTCAAATAATAAAAAATTATGTGATATTCGATTAACCAAAGTTTAGATACAGCCATTACATGTATCAATGTATCTCCACTCTAAAATGTAAGATTCTGATAGATATTGTAAAATTTTATGTTTGTATTATATAGATGATCATGTTATTTTGTATCATGTTATTTTGTATTATATAGATGATCATGTTATCACTAGATCAATTTTCGAAGGTTTATTTTATTTTTTATAAAAAATTGTGCTTGTATTTTTTTCTCCATTCAAATCATTCTATACTAGTAACAGTTATTACATTTCCACGTGAAAGTTGTTTCCGAAATTTGAGAGATGCTTTTCCTTGAAGTGCTTTGATTTTTGTTTTTAAGGTGTATGCCATGTACTTTCATATATTCACTCTAATAAATTGTGGATTTGCTTGCAGTAAATTTTTTCATGCTTTTAGTCTAACAAAATATATACCCTCAACTGGGATACAAGATTATATATAAGGTTTAAATGAGGGTTGCATGTAATAATACTGATGTTGGGCTTTTGAGATATGCTCACATAGTCACATGGTACTTTTTGTGAGTTGTGTTGTTTATGAATTTCAATTCTGTTAGTAATCTCATTTCGTTAAATGAAATGTTTATGTTTTGTTAGTAATCTCATTTTGTTAGTATATGATTCGTTAGATGAATTATGTAATTTTTTATTATGAAATGTTGATATACGTGATCCATTGAAATATATAATTTATTTTTAATGAAGGTACATATTTAGTATATAAATTTAAAAAATCAACACACATGAGGACTGTATGTGAAACAATCCATATTGAATTTTCCTCCGCATTCATCCACTAAGCTATGCTATCCCAAAAGTATATGTTGCCTTTTCTTGACTTTTTCTTCTCTTTTGCCTCCCATTTTATATTTCATGAAGAAGATTGTCTGGTAACTGGATGACATGTATAATAATATTGTTTTTTTTTTTAAGATTAGGCTCATCTTTCATGAGTCATGATATCTCATCGACGCAGCAGTGCTAACCGGATACATGATCATTTGATGTTAATATTCAGGCAAGGCTATTATTGCAAATATTAAAAAAAAACTAGGGTTATTTCTACACGTCTTTTAGTTTATCCGAGTGCACACTTCATTCTTAATTTCTTACAAAGTCTAACTAAATAAGATTGAATTTTTATAATTTCTATTTTTTTTAGTGGTGAGCAAAGATTGGATAAATTAGCTTTTATGTTATTTATCTATTTTATTAGACAGGATCAACTCGCATAAATAATTCTAATCTTGTATATGAGATTATCCATGTTTACAAGGACATGAATATCTGTAACATTTTTTGGTAAATCTGAGTGATGTTTAAGTTGTATGTTGGGATTATGTCTCGATCCGGTGTATCACATCGGATGACCATGATGAAACCATATTAGGTTGGACACCTAATAAGTAGAATATTATTTAAGATTTGATCTTAATTAATATTTAAAGTGAATCTCCTAAAATAGGAAACAATATTTGTTTGTTAATTAGGAGAGTGAATATCTCTTAATTAATGAGAACAATATTTGTTTGTTAATTAGGAAAGTGAATATCTTCTAATTAATGGGAACAATATTTGTTTGTTAATTGGGAGATTAATTGGAGAGGAAGTTATTTATCTCTATAAATATCTTCTAGGGTTTCATGGCAAGACAAGACAATGTATACAATGTAGAGATCCTAAGGGAAGATTGAGAGGGTTCTAAGAGAGGGTAACTCCATGGGAGAGTTTGTGAGTCTCTTAATGTATCTCAACTATCAAAGTAGATTCTCTGTTTTTTGCCCCATGGATGTAGGCCTAGGCCGAACCACGTATATCTTGTCTTCTTCGTGTGATGTGATGTTTCGTTCTTGTGTTCGATTTCGGGTTTATTGTTGGCTTCCGCAAATCACCTTCCCAACAATGGTATCAGAGCTCCAGATTCCGACCTAGGAGGACGAGATTTGAAGAACGAGGATCAACGACGACACGGGTCGATGAATTCATACCATCGACGGATGTATTGTTGGAAATTCCAACAACGGTATGTCGTACATGGTTTCACACGAAGAAGAAGAAAAAAAAAAATCATGCAAGGTTGCAAGGAGCTCTCGGTGGTGGAAGCAGCACATATATTTAGATGTGCAATGATGATACCAATTTGTTGCGGGTCCAAGATCCATCGAGAAGCAGACGTGCAGAGACGCTCAGGGTGTAAATTTCGTAGTGACACGCGGAGGCACGTGGGCGAATCACGTGAAGCGTGGGTGCGGAGTTTGTAAAGAAGAAGATGGAATAGTGCAACACGGTCTAAGGCGTTCTGAACCGGGTATGGGAAGAGCCGCCCCATGTGGTGTCACGCCCCAGGGCGGCCGTCCCCGAGACGTGAAAAATATATAAATGATATCAGTAATCCATACACGAGGTCAAATAAATACTCCACAAGAGAAAAGACAATAAACAAGTAACTGACATCAAATATATACAAATGGCGGAAGCTCAAATGACTAAGTCTGTAATTCAAAGACATATTACAGACTAGAGTACACAATCAACTGTCCTGTGAGAGCCAATATATATACAATAACAGACATCAACAGTCTACATACCATGCGCAAGCACAAGTATAATACATACAATGAAAAGGGAATGCTGATAGCCTCTGACTCGCAAGACATCCAACGCGAACGCGGGTCTCCTACTCGGATGGCGCCAGGGGAGCTCTTCTCTTGGATCCGACTCAGCGTCAACTGGGGAAAAACATAAGCGAGGGGTGAGCTACAAGCTCAGTGAGTGGTCAGAAACCAAACACCAACATAACATTCGATCCTAAGGCAATCTCCTATCAGGGAAACCATGGGTAGAAACCCAACGGTTAACAAGGTCACACGGCGGTGCAACCATACCTCGTCCTCGCCCTAGCCCCCACAGGGGTGAGCCTAGGGACTTGAAGGACAAAACTTGCAGTTCTACACCGTTCGTCATCCGGTAGCGCTCTCCCGGGCAGCCTCTACCTGGAGCCGGCCACGGTCAGTACACTGTCGAGCGCATCGATGGTACCTACAGGTGGGGGTCCACCCAGGGCGGCTCGTACCTAGGAAGCATCCACACGGATCCGGCGAAGGGGAGAACGATAATTCATGCTAGCAACATCGTCCGGTGGTCCACCCTCGTGTAGCCTCACCTGGTACACTCCCCTGATCAGTACATCTGCTGAATGCATCGGGAGTACCTACAAGTGGGAGTCCTCTGTCAGGGCAGCTTCCACGTCGGGACCCCGGTATACGACGATATTGGGAGGAACCACTACTTGTTCGCAGCGCGAACACTATGGAAAGCCAATCTCTCAAGCTGGTGGGTCAAGTATCAACTCGAGCCCACAATACTCACACCAACACCCTCACCTCCGAAGGGTGACCTAGGTTGTCGGGAGTAACTGTACCAATCCCTCACCTTCACCCCAAAAGGGGTGACCCAGGCTCTTGGGAAGAGACTGGATCGTTTCTAAGCCCTTGGTCCACCGGTAGCCCTTTCCCCGGGTAGCCTCTGCCTGACATACACCCATGATCAGTACACTGTCGACCACAACGATGGTACCTACAGATGGGAGCCCGGTGCCAGGACAGCGATGGTACGCCGAGAAGTTCCTACACGGATCCAACGAAGGAAAGAAACCAAACTACACTCATGAAAATGATCCCCCTTGGATCCGCCATCATCGGTCATCAGACGCCGATCCACTACACCCTCACCCTCACCCCCTCCTTGGGGTGGCATAGGCTCTTGGGAGGAATCTAGATTGCTTCTACACCCTTGGTCCACCGGTAGCCCTTATCCCGGGAAGCCCCTACCTGGTATACTCCCATGATCAGCACATCCTCACACATCGGCAGCACCTACGGATGGGAGCCCTCTGTCAGGCCGGCTGTCTCAACCAGGAAGTCCCTACACGGATCCAACGAAGGGAGGAAGCCAATCTAAACTCGCGAATATGATCCTTTCAGATCCGTCGTCACCGGTTATCAAAACCGATAAGCGCAACGAATTCTCATGAATTCCCTCCAGGGCGCATAACTCAGATGCGGGGAAGACATTTAATTCTAAGTGTCAAAGCCATGGTATGACCCCATAGGAGGTCATACACTTGTCTAATCTCATTAGACAAGGCTCATGGCCCAATAGGCATATACATAATATGCAATTAACTATACAAGGTAAATCTTACTTAAACATGCATACATGGCATCAAACAGGTAACACACAAAGTACAACCTAATATACGTTGGATAACACCAACCTAGAAGGGAAGGGTTAAGCGCGATCCGCGCAACAACAGGTGTATGTCAATAATTCTAAGCAAGCCTGAGTGAAGTAGGAACCGCATCTACTTACTCGGCTCGCGAAAAGAGGGAGGGCGAGAGAGAGGGAATGCCTCGTCCTCTCTCGAGCTGGTCGTAGTTTTGCCCCAACAGATGGGTGCAACAACTATACCAAACCCTCGAGTCCTAAATCCGATGAATATTACGCATACACCCGTTATTAACCCAAGTTAAACATGCTAGATATGTAGGGGTAGTAATTCAAACAAAATTACCTAAGTCATGCCATATTCTATACAATACATAGGCAAGTATACGGTAGAAGAGGGGTTCTACACAATATACGAGCTATACTACCTAGCATGCATGATATCTAACATATTTAGGGTGCAAATAAAGCCCCATGGAAGCGCGAAACACGACTACGTGCATCGAGCGCTCCCGGAAGGGTTGGAATCAAACCACTCACCGATACCCGGGTCGACGCGCATCCCAACCGACGAGGTTTGCAAGCCAAGGGTACCAAAAGGGTGAGTAAAATCACATACAAACATATAAAAATCAAATAGGGATGCCTAAGATTGGACATCCACGCATACGGGCTCAAACGCACGTAAGCATGCACGCACGCATGCGTGCCCGAGCCCCCCGGACACCCACCCGAGGGTGCCGACCCTCAGCACGCCCAAACCGGCCCCGGCAGCCCTGCACGCACGCACGCGGAGCCTCGGGCGCAGCCCCGGGCGTCCCGTGCGCACGCCCCGCGCGCAGACCGCGCGCCCAACGCGTGCAGACACGCGCGCACTCGCACCCAACGCGTGCAGACACGCGCGCACTCGCGCGCGCGCGCCCCCGCACGCACCCGACAGCACCCTCGCGTGCACACGTACGCGCCCCCGCGCGCACGCCTGCGCACCCGACTGCGCGCGCCCGCCCGCGGACAGACCGCACGCGCGCCCAGCCACTTCTAGCCCCTCCCTAACCCTCCTCTTACACCCAAACACACACCTAACATGCAAGACCCCTCCAAAGCTCCAAAGACTTAGAAAATCAGAAAAGAAGGGGGAAAGGACTTACCAAAAGAGGGGAAGGGAAAGGGGGAGATGCGGGGCTCTCGCCGCGCCCACGACCACCTCAACCACCACCACCACCACGCCTCCTCTTCAGCCTCTCCTCCTCCTTTCTTGGTTGATCTCCCTTACATGCACCCAATCCAAGCACTCCTTCTCCTTGACATTTCATCAAGCATGTGGGGGGCTGAACACACACAAAGGGCTAAACCATGTGAGGGAGCTTGAGAGAGAGGAGGAGATGGAGAAAGGAGTGGAACAACAACAAATACACATATATATACACTCACCTTCACTTCCTCCATTAGATTCTCCTCCAAACCATGCTCCAATCACACAAAACCACACCCAAAAGGGGCTGGATTAGAGAGCAACAGAGGGAAGAGGGAAGAGACCCCAAGTCGTGACATTTGAGGGTGGGTTTTATAGCCAAAAGTGATCAAATGGCAAAATCGCCCCTGACCCGTAAATCCTGGACAGACTTCACTTAAACGGGTATAACTTCCTCAATAAAGCTCCGAATTGTATGATTCTAGTGGCATTGGAAAGATAAGACGATTATCTACAACTTTCATGTTTACACCCAGATCAAATAACCTCTCCAGATATTTCAAAATCTAGGCTAAACATCTTACAGGGCTGCTGCCTGGATTTCTCAACTTCGGGGTATACATGGAAAAATACCCATAACTTTTGATATACGAATCCAGTTGATCCAATTCCACTTCTATATGGAAGCTATCTCCAAACTTAACATCTCGTAATAATATCGGATTTTTATCTCTTCATCTTGGATTTTAACAAAATCAAATCCGAATACCAATCCAAAACTGCATAATTCTAAAAACGATATCGGAATTAAATGAAAATTTTAGGGGCAGTATTAAACAATACCTGGACCCATAATATGCAGTTATATCTTCAATCAGAGTCCTTAAACCCCAGAAGGTAGTTAAAAATAAAAAAATTTAGCGACTTCGATCGAAATTTAGGACTCTAGATGACACAGGTCTAACATGTGGTTCGGTTAAAAGAGCGAGCATAGCTATCTCGCGAGCGCGTGAGTGGCATGTTCAAGGTGGAGGTAAGATCCAGATCTTCTTCGGAGATCCACGAGGAGCGTGGAATAGATGCATGTGAAATCAAGTCATGGCATTAACTTGAGGATGCACGATTATTGAGTCTGACTCAGGGGTTGATCCATGATAAGGCGAGCGCAGGCTTATGGATCCAACAAAAGGGCGGTGCAGACGTCCGGAGGAAGAAGTTCCTAAAATCCATTCAAGGTGGAGTTCTGCGGAGCGGGTCTAGTGCACAAAAAGACTCGTGATAGCGACTTGAAGACTGGTGAAGCTCAAGGAAGTCGAAGACCACTTGATTGCAGGTGGAGGTGCATGGTTGCTCTCATGGTCGTGCTTCAAGGACGACATGGAGCAAGGTGGAGACATCAACAGAAATCTTCTAAGGAGTTCGAGGAAGTTCGAGCATACTGGATACGAGCCAAGGTGGAGATTTGTTGGGATTATGTCTCGATCCGGTGTATCACATCGGATGGTCATGATGAAACCATATTAGGTTGGGCACCTAATAAGTAGAATATTATTTAAGATTTGATCTTAATTAATATTTAAAGTGAATCTCCTAAAATAAGAAACAATATTTGTTTGTTAATTAGGAGAGTGGATATCTCCTAATTAATGAGAACAATATTTATTTGTTAATTAGGAAAATGAATATCTCATAATTAATGGGAACAATATTTATTTGTTAATTAGGAAAGTGAATATCTCTTAATTAATGGGAACAATATTTGTTTGTTAATCGGGAGATTACTTGGGGGGGAAATTATTTATCTCTATAAATATCTTTTAGGGTTTCATGATAAGACAAGACAATGTATACAATGTAGAGATCATAATGAAATGTTGAGAGAGTTCTAAAAGAGGATAACTCCATGGGAGAGTTTGTGAGTCTCTTAATGTATTTCAACTATCAAAGTGGATTCTCTGTTTTTTGCTCCGTGGATGTAGGCCTAGGCCGAACCACGTATATCTTGTCTTCTTCGTGTGATATGATGTTTCGATCTTGTGTTCGATCTCGGATTTATTGTTGGCTTCCACGAATTACCTTCCCAACAGTTTAAAACTTATTTCCATTCGCTATCCAAAAGAACCTGTACTGATCAGCTGAAAATTAGTTCCATAATACAAATCTAATTATCCATCTATGTTTTGGGAACCATATAAAGTCACTATCAAAGCAGCATTCATGTGGAAGATAATGTGACACTTGCAATTCTTTTCGTTGCGAATCCATTATATTACATTATTTTAGAACCATCTAAAGCTTTTGGGTTCCATAAAAGCCATTGTGCTCTTGTCATCCACATCCTAGTTGATAAGAATGACAAATTTATGGCCATGTTTGGGCAATCTCTTCCCAAGAGAACCTCTAATTAATCTTTGTTTAATATCTAGCTAGTGCCTATTAAATAAATTAGGCTCCCATGCAAGTTAACTATCATTGTTTATGTATGCATTAATATGATCATAATCCCACTATCATTTGTCGATAATAAAGTTTAATTTTATTAAGTTAGCGTATTATACTACTGAAGTATCTTCATCATAATTCTTGGTTTCGAATACATGATAGTTTTAAATATCTTATGATAGTTACCCACTAACCTTGTCTGAAACAAGATTGGTCTTGATTTTAAACAGGTTAGATCTCCGCCTAAGAACCCCCACCCAAGGAAGGCTCCAAAACCCAATTTTTTTGTGTAGGTGTACGTGTTTATAAAAAAAAAATATGTAAGTACTTGACACTTTTTTTATGTGCACGGGAGGTCTTAATTTAGAAGTTCACTTAGAGTCAAATCTAATCCGCTTATGTTTAGGGTCAACCCTAGTTTTAAGTTTTGAAAGAAGTGCGTCAACCTTCTCAAATCTTGATCTGCGTTATGGGGTTGATCAACACTTACTTACATAAGGAGTCTTCTTTTTCAACCCCACTTTTTACCAAACGGAAAAAAAAACACTTACTTTATATGATGTGATTAGCTCATTAGACAAGCTAATGTGAGGTCTGAAGCAATTAATTTAGGGTTATTAATTAGTGTGATGACACAATGATAGACTGATTTGTCAAAAAAAAAAAAAAAGAAAAAAAAGCAAAGATTAGCTTGTTAAAAACTTTTCATGAAATAGTGTTTATCCTATCCATCAAATTTTTTATGTACTATTGCTTGGCACTTTATAATATTTTAATAATTTGATAATGGTATACTTTGCGCTTTACATCTTCTGTGGCTAAGGGTTTCGGTGTGCCAAACTTTAGAACGGGCTTTACAAAAGTCATCAAAACAAGGATAAGGGCTCTTTTACACATTGTTTTTTCAGTTTTATTTACAGTTTCATATACATTGTTAATCACTTGCACTCATAATAACAAAATATATATACCATTATTTTTTTTATACTATATCTTTTATAAAAATATATATCTCATTAGATGTTGTATACTTTAAAAAAAAACAAAATGAGCACAAACTATATATGAACTATTTTCCTAAGACAAGGATAATGCTAAAAGGGCAACCATGCATTTCTCCCGTCTTTATTTTTTTTTAAAGTATATATTTTATGTAATTAACGATCTACTATCATTTCAAATGAAGTATATACTCCATACAAATTGTTTTTTCATGTTGGGCACGTTTAGTCCCACCAATCATTTTTCTTACCCCATCAATCGGCAAAAAAAAAAAAAAATCAGTGTTTTTTTTATTCCCACCGATCCGACCAATTCGAACAAACTTAGTCGTCACTTTAAGTTTTCGACGACCGAACTTGGTCGTCATTTCATATTTTGGACAATCTAACTTGATTGTCATTTTAGGTTTCGGGCAACCAAACTTGGTCAAATAGAATTTGTAATAAAATTTATAATTGGTTTTCTTAGAAACATAACCTCATGATGTGTATCCTCATTGGATCCTTTATGCCACTCCACGTTTGAGTTGTAATGTAGAGAGAATCAATAATTATTCTTAAATGTAGAACATAAGAATAATTTTTTTACATAAGTGATGAACAAATTTTCAAAAGCCAAATATAAAATGTGTTTGGATCAACTGGTATGTTTTTTTTTGTTTTCAAACAAAAAATCCGTTGAACTACGAATTCAAATGAAGGTTAAAAATGATATATATTTGTCTAATAAGATTTTTTTTCTATAAAAAAATTGAATTAATTGAAAGTATACTTACATTTTTTCAGTCCCTTAGCTGTTGTTTGGATAAAAGAATAAATATAGAGTATGATGGATAAACCCAAAAATTTATTTGTTTACAAAGAATAAGTAAATATAGTTCTGGATCCTATTCGACCTATTTCGGTCGCCCAAAACTTAAAATGACGATCAAGTTCGGTCGTCTAAACCTGAAATGGCGATCAATCCGATCGCCCAAAACCTGAAATGACGACCAAGTCCGGTCACCCAAAACCTGAATTGGCGACCAAGTTAGGTCGACTTGACTTGGTTGGAACAGCCAAACACCAGGTTTTTTTTGATTGGTGGGGTAAGTGAAATGTTTGGTGGGGATAGACGTGCCCTTTCATGTTTCATCCAATAAGGCATGTATCTGGACAGCTAAATGAGATTGAATTACATGAAATAGCGCTTTCAAAATAAACCCATCAACCCGTGAAAGCCCAAGAGAGGCCCAGGCCCACACATTCATCAAACCTGAGCTTGTCCATAGGGGTGGTAAAAGAACCGAACGAGCTGAACTTTAACATGTTCAAGCTCATATTCAAGCTCGGCTCGTTTATAAAAGAGCCGAACCAAGCCGAGCCGAGCTGAGCCGAGCTCACGAGCTTAAACGAGCCTATTATTCTTCTTCATTTTAGGGTTTTTAGGGGTTAAAAATAAAATTTTATCATAAATGAGCCGTGTTCATGAGCCTAAACGAGCATAACTTTGCATTGATTTAATATTTTGATTTTACAAAGGAATTGAGTTAAATTTCAACAAAGTTTTTATAACACAAACGAGTCGAGTTTGAACACAAAATGAATCTCGAACCAGGTTCCGAGTCTAACCGAGTTTTAAAAATTGCTTAAGCTTGCTCATTTGTTTAATTGAACGAGTCCGAACGAGCTCATATCGAGCTATGCCTGAGCCGAGCCCGAGCGGCTTGGTTCATTTATCAGCTCTACTTATCCATGGTCTATAACTAATTTAAATGAATTAACATTAGGATCATTTTATTCTATCCTTTTATGAAAAAGTCCCCGTATGGTTTGATTGTTTTGGTGTGTATTTTGTGTAGTAAAATATGCATTTATTTAAAGAATAAGATATATATTTCAATGAATTTTAATCGGTAAAAACAATAAAAAAAATTATATGTTTCCAGCTAAGTCACCGCATGGTATCATTCAAGCTCTACTGCTTGAAAAATGATACACTCAGCCCCGTGTAAACCCCCCCCCCCCCCCAGTCCACAGTCCATATCATTTTTTAAAATTATTTACTCATCCTTCGAAATACATATTGTTATATTTTTTTATACACATGTCCATATAATTTATTGGTGTATATATTTCATATTTTATAAATATATATATAATTAGACGAAGTATGATATTTTAAAAAATAAAATAAAACCGGTGCAGATTGGATTTGGGGCTAGAAAATTGACTATGCATAATATTATTTTTCTATAGGATAACTTGATTAAATAAAGGAATACATTTGATTCAACCTCGTTTGCAATCCTAAATGAATATTTTACTTTTTTTTAAAATAGTATATTTCATCAAATAAAACATGTACATGAATAAAAGATGAATAATATACTTCAAGGATGAATGGCCTAATTTATAAGGTATATAAAATTTTTTTAATAAGATATATACCATTACATTAAGTGCGGATTGCTAACAACGTATACTAATTATAATTTAATCCATATTGGACACAGTGTAACAGCCCATGTTTGGAATTCATATACATGTGATTTGACATGTGATTTATAAGAGGTGATGACAGTTGATTTGACAGTGGGCCCACATATCCTTTGGGTGGAATAACCTATGATAACTTTTATTCTAGGGGTTGATTGAAATTCATATACTACTTTGTACCAGTTTATTTTGACATACTTTATCTGAGTTTATCCGGGCTTTCCAAACACAAAAATGTTTTTATCCGGGGATATCCGGTATCCAAACGGGGCTCAGTGATCTAAAAATAATTCACACATGATCACATGGACATCTAGTTAATTTCCCCGTAAAATTTAGATAAAAATTGAACATTTATTATTATTAAAATATCTTATATATCTTTGAAGGGATGGTTTTGAATATATAAAAATATTAAGGGTGCGTTTGGTTGCGTGATTGCGCTACGATTGCGATTACAGGAAGCTGCGTTTGCAATCGCGCAACCAAACAGTTTTGTAATCGCAGTTTTAAACTCAGCGATTGCAGACAAATAGTGTCCAAAAGCTGCGATTTTAAAACGCTGAGAAAGTGAGCTTTCTGCAGAATCAGGTTTGCAATCGCAGATTCCTGCAGAATCAGTTTTGCAATCGCGCAACCAAACACACCCTAAATGACTTTAAATTCGCGATATGATATGAAGATATTTAATATGAAATCAAATATTTATGTTTGGTTTCCAAAAGCAATCACAATAAATGAAGTTAGTCCTATATAAAAGTATCTACACTCATCACGCGATTCACGCCTGTCTAGGATAACTATCCCGGGGGATGGCCAAATATGCTATTCCAGTTTTGCCTTACAAAATCATGAAATAGAATTTTTTCTATTATAACTTTAAAAAAAAATTCAAAAAATTCCCAACTAAACTACAGATATAATGCAGTGAATTTTTTTTTTATAGAAATAAATAATTATAAACAATAATTCTATTCTGTTCCCCCTAAAAAATTTGGAAAGGAAAAGCTGTCCTCAATGCATGACATTTTTTCCCTTTAAATGCTGTGACAAAATCAATCAAAATAAAAATAAAAACCCCAACAAAATCCAATCTCCCTCACAGAAAACCCATACAAAGGCAAACCCATCTTCAAAAAAAGCTTGGTCAGTTCTCTCTGTTGTCTCATGTTATAGAAATAATGCTATTTGTTTCTTCTCTTTATTGGGTTCTTCATTTGTGTTTATAATGTTTTTTTTTTCTTTGGGTGTATTCAGAAATCTCGAAATTTTGTTGGTTTTTTTTTGTTGTCATGATGTGTTTTATATTGGTTTTGATATGATGTGTTTTATATTGGTTTTGACAGTAGAGGTCGATTTTTTGTTTGGGTCATTGTTTCTTTGAAGTTCTATTTAGTATAGGCAGTTATAAAATGATTTATAGAAGCAATGTCAGTGGAAGGTTTTGGATCCGAAACTGCAATGTAATTACAATTTATCACCTGTTTATGTAATACATAAAGCTTCTTGGAAATGCACATTATGATTATTCTGCTCTACAAATGGGTTTTTCTTCTACATTGGAGTTTGTGGATTTCTTTAGGACAGAAGTCTTAGAACAATAATGAAATGTTGAAAGTGTGGGTTTGGGATGATTCGAAGGGGTGATGTTTGTGGGTTGTGAAGGTGAATTGGACTTATGCAATTTTTTTTTTTTGAATAAAACCTAATGGCTAGATGAGATTTTTGACTTGCGAAAGGACCATAGTTCTGTTATTTGATGGTGTGAAGTGGTGACCATAGTTTTGTTATTTGATGGTGTGAAGTGGGAGAGGAATTTTAATCACAAGTTTACTTTTAAAAAAATATAGGATAATGAGAGAGCTAGTTTCATTGAGAACGTATTTGTGAAACAGTGGAAGATAAGTTCTATGCCCTGTTTCACTGCTAAGCGAAGCCTTGAACATGATGATAGACTTGGAGGACACTAGCACGGTGCCTGCCTAAGATAGCATTTAGAAACGAGTTTGAAAAACAACTTTTCATTTAAAATAGCATTTGAAAATTGCTTACCAGGAAATATATTTTTATTAGATTCGTAAAAAGCTGTCTTTTATATAGCAAAAAGCTGTTTTCCGCTTTTTTCAAAAATCTGGGACCACTGGATGCTTTTGGAAACGAGATTGGATTAAGTATGATTCCTACAAAAGCAGACCCCTCCAAAATATGTCTAAACTCCTTTCCAAATGTTCTACAATCAAGTCAGATACTATCCTTTCGAAATCAAGAATGAAAATTCATAGAATTTCAAAGTGAAAGAATGATTTCTCATTCCTTGCCCCATCAAATCACCTGTCCATTTATAGAATCTCCTAAACGAGGAAACGTGTCATAACTGACTATTAACACCTGGCTGATTTAGAATATTCCCTCAATTGATATCACGTGTCATGAATGCGTTTGCTTGCTCTCCTGTATAGTCAGTCCACACACAGAGGGGGGTGTCTGCAGTATGGGCAAATCTGCAACTAGGACTGACCTGCACTGAAAGTAATTTGCGAAAGACGGATTAAATCATTGAGGGTCACCAATGATAAAGGTTTTCCAATCTGGTCAAAATCTATAGTGATTAAAAGACCCATGTCAACTCGGTTCTGCACAAGGAAGCTACAATGCGGTCTGCTATCATAAAACAATCTGCAAGCCTGCGGGCTCTTATTAGAAACAGAGATTGAGTCGTTCATTGGGGCCTCTGGTCACGAGCCATTTTTTTTTTAAATGGTGCATTTTCCCTCCATGGTACTAGTCCGTTGGTCTTCAGAGTGCCACAGTACTAGTCCACTGTTTGTAGAGTGAACTATAATTGTTTGGCTATTGAAGTTTGTGACTTGATGGCTTAGAGTGGTATATTTCCTTTAATTTCATAGGTAATTGGTCAAATTAATGACTAGATGTTTATATATTTTAATTTATATAAGATGTCTCTTCCAAGAGACCCATACCGTAGTTACATATGTTTGATGGCTTGACTCAGTCAGTCAGCATAATTAAACCTAAAACAATTATTATATACCCAATTGTGATTCAAGGTATTGAGTAAACATCACCTAACTTTGACATGTGATCTTGTCAATTGGCAAACACTTACTTTACTATATGTTAAGACTATTGTTTCTAAAAGTCATCTCTGAGGTTAATATGCTTTCCTTTTGTTTTCAAAAGTATTCGCCTCTAAAATGCATATCTTGAATTTCTCTTCATAGGGGAACTAAAGTTGTGCTAATCTACTGATGGCTCAAAACACATCTAGCACTGAATCACCTGGAAGAATGCCAGACCTTTTAAGAGATCAAATTCATTTGATAAAGAGGGAAGACTATGATCGCTACAAAATTAACTCTATTCAGGATTCACTATCATTTGAGAAGGGTTCCTTTGTAATGATACATGCATGTCAGTTATTGGCTCAAAAAAATGATGGTATAGTACTAGTCGGGATAGCTGGGCCTTCTGGAGCTGGGAAGACCGCATTTACGGAGAAAGTTCTAAATTTTATGCCTGATGTTGTTGTCATATCAATGGACAATTATACTGATGCAAGCCGACTCATCGACGGCAACTTCGATGGTAACTTTCTTACCTCTTGAATTTGGCATTTTGTAAAGTACATTACATGCTTTTTAAAATTTTCAGATATCCTTTATTATTATTAGAAGTAGATAATGGATTATCTTTTATCCATTTATGATCTCATGCAAATATGGCCATGTTATGTGCTCTATAGACTTATTCATCTATTGTTTTGACTTAAAAAAAATACCTCAATTTCTTAAGAACCTAGTTATTCTTGGCTACAGATTTATGGCCAACATGCAAAACTCATTGAATCATAATTTTTAATGTTTTATCAATGTCAGTTCTATTCTCATACACAAAGTAGCTGCATTATTGGTAAAAGTCTTTTTTGTAACATTTGTTCTTTAATGAATGCCATTTTTTTCATATATGAATACCAACACATTTCCAATTTGTATGAGATAATGATCTTCATTTATCTTTGTCAGTTGTTAAGAAATAAGTGTATGTTACTTTTAAATATGGAATCAGGATAAGATGAATGATATGTTGTATTTGTTTCTAGACAAGACTGTTTGATGAATGAACCTGTAATTACTTCATTTGATAGGATTGAAAGTACTATGAGGAGTTGTATGCTTCCTTTCCATCTCCAGCATGAGTTTTTCTCTAATTGAGGCTGTGTGTGGTCTGAATTCAGGAGAATTTCGGACTACCTGATCTGGCTGTCTGCGATTAGAGGAACAAAACTATCAAGACTAGATGCATGAAAAATCTGCATAAAATGAACTTTGATCTCTAGTAGTGGAAAACTATGCGCGTGCTTAGAACGGGCCACATGATCTGTTGATGTGATTATTCTGCAATTTGTCCATGATGCAGTCTTCATATAGGATTTATTCCATTCATCAGACCACTCTGTAGGAAGATTTACTCACACATTTTCTCTGAAGTGTTTTGAGTTTATATTATTATATAATAATTCCATCTCTGTGCTTTCAAAAGATTTTGAAAATATTGCAGATACAAATAAATCGAAAAGATGCAATATGTTTTATGAAAGTCCATGATAGTCCAATTATACCATTATAATTACACAATATATCTCCAATTTCTGAACATACTCATTTATCAGAAAACATTTTAACCTTATGGTATACTTTTGACATTGTTTTTTATAAGTGAATTAATTATTTCTTTTTGATCTTTGAGGTATGTAGCTGCACAGTTGAAAACTTTGTTGAATTTTGTTGCTGTTTATCTCACTAAAGTTCTGCATTTAAACTTTATTATTTATATGTTAAGCTAATTTGAGAAATACATTAGATGTTCACGGGAACCTTATAAATTTTCAATATTGAAACAGACCCACGCTTGATAGACTATGACATGTTGCTGGGAAATATTCAAGGTCTGAAAGAAGGGAAATGTGTCCAGGTACCTATATATGATTTCAAGTCTAGTTCCCGCACAGGATACAGGTCAGATAATTCCTAGCTGAGAGAATTACAAAACTTCTTCCAAATATTTTTGCAATATAAAATCTTTTTTTGTTGAACATATTATTTTCCATGAATGAATTTAACACTCACTTTTGACTAATTTAGCAATGATAATAATTCATCCATGCTTTTTAACAGGGAAGTTGATGTCCCTAGCTCTCAGGTTGTAATTGTTGAAGGTATCTATGCATTGAGTGAAAGACTGAGACTCTGTTAGACTTGAGAGTGTCTGTGAGCGGTGGAGTTCATTTTGACCTTGTAAAACGAGTTTTGAGAGACATACAACGTGCTGGGCAAGAACCAGAAGAAATTATTTACCAAATATCAGAAACGGTTTGTCATTTTATTTACTTTTTAAAATAATGTGCTTGTTAATGTATTTCATTGAAAATATAACTCATGGTTCAACGACATCATTTGGTGCAGGTCTATCCGATGTACAAGGCTTTTATTGAACCAGATATGCAGACAGCGCACATTAAAATCATCAACAAGTTCAACCCATTCTCAGGATTCCAGAATCGTACTTACATTTTAAAGGTATTTTTGAATTCATTTCTTCATCGAGGATTTCGTAGTTGAATAACTAAGTGTGTTCTATTAATGTAGTCATCAAGAACCTTGACTGCGGATCAAATCAAGGCCGTTATTTCCAAACAACATAAAGAAAGTACTGAAGAGACTTGTGATATATATCTCCTTCCGCCAGGTGAAGAACCCGAAGCATGCCAATCTCATCTGAGAATGCGAAATAGAGATGGAAAATACCATCTCATGTTTGAGGTTCACTCTTTTTTGTAAATTGGATTAATCATTGTTTTGTCTAACCAGCCAGTGTTTATTTTAATATTCTTTATCCTTTCTGTGCTTGTTTATGGAATATAACATCTTGCACATATCAATATTCTCTGTTTACTGAAAAATCATAAAAAATTAGCTTGATAGTCTTTGATTGGCGTGTCTCTGGAGGGATAGGTAGACGAATAATAGTAGGACATTAGACCATTCCACTCTGTCTTTTTATACTTCAGTTAAATTGTCTGAAAAACTTTCATTAATTTTTCTTTAACTGTGAAGTGTCTGTTTTTTGGTTGTCGTGGTGATGTTCTAGAAATGGAGCTTTCTCATGATAACTAAATTAGATAATAGTTGGAATCATTTGTATTCAACATCTCACCTGGACACCCTCAAATCTTATATATTTTATCATCTGATAAAAATAGGACCCCTTGAGTTATAAATTCTTAGTCTTCTTTTCTTAAAATTGTTTGATTGGAGTGCTGATTATTGGAACATATCTGTTAAATTACTATTCTGCAGAATTGGTTACCATTGTTTGGTTATGTTCATCTCACGTATATGTTCATTTCAGGAATGGGCCACTGAACGTCCATTTATCATATCAACAAGAATTACTTTCAAAGTTAGTGTACGACTACTTGGTGGGTTGATGGCTTTGGGCTATACAATTGCAGCCATTCTAAAGAGAAGCAGCCATGTATTTTCTGATGATATGGTTACCGTGAAAATCGATTGGCTGGAGCAGCTGAATCGACATTATGTTCAGGTGTTTTTCCCACATATACCTTGTTCTGATGTTCGATAAATGCAGTTAATTTTGCCTGTTTCCTTTTGCTTTAAATGCTTGTTTGCTGTTTTGTAGCAGTGATTTCTCGATGTAGATGATTGGAATTCATGCTCTTATCTTGGTTCAGTTGGAAGATCATTTATAATTGATTGTTTTCATCCGAATCTGATGGGTCTAAAGTGTTAATATATTAGGATGAACATCCCCATGGTGCTGAAGAGATCATATGGATTAATGAAAACCATATGGGTCTCATTTCTTCTCCCTCAACTCTTTCATTAGTTTCTTTTATAAGTAAATATCTTCTTAGATGATGGCCCTCGCATAAAATCAAACTGATTGCTGCTATTCTTGTTCAAGTCTTTGCTCAATCACTCTCTTCCGAAGTTCCATTGTATGAATTATGAGTTTTATTTCACAATAGTTTATGCAATCTTTTATATCCTCCTTGCTCTTTTATATAGAGATTAATGTCATTTTCCTCCTTTCATTAAGCATTTTCTTTATCTTTAGCATCATATTAAATAATTTACTTAGTCATGCTATTCTTTTATCTCCTAAACATTTCGAGACTTCAACAGGAGTATCATTAGGTCCTTCAATTTTTCCTGTTTTCATTTTAACTTCACTAACCCTAATTTTTTTACCATTTTTAAATACATCGTTTGTCTTTATGTTGAATTTCTAGTGTAGTTCTCATTGATTGCTAAAATAGTTTATTTACATTTCTATAATGCCATCCTCTTTTACTGAAGCCTTTTGATCATCAACTTTTATGCATCTAATTATACTAAATCCCTACTCTTTTTTCCTTGCCCTAAAAAGTTTACGGAAAATTTGTTTCTAATATATTTTATAGGTTATAAGACATCTTAGATTTAGCGTCACTGATTGCCTTTTTTATTTCTTTATTTGCCATTAGACTATTTTTTTAATTTTTTGTGCTTTTCTCATTTTGTGGCATTTTCTCCTTTAATTAATAGTTACCAGTTTTTCTTAGATTGTAACGTGTTTCGTTCTGATTATCCAATTATCTCTTTTACTATTCTTTACAATTAGACATATTATTTGACATAATATTAGTTTTAGCATTTATATTTTATCTTCCCATTTTATCATTCTATCTTTAATGAGTATTAGGAAATTTTACCTTTTGGATTCCCCCATCTTGTTTTTGTTTGTTTATCCTAGTTTTCTTCCTCCATTTTCTAATACCAATGTCTAATACTATCAATCTATGTAGTATAGTTAAGCTCTAACTTGGTATGATTTTTACAATCTTTACATGTTAACCAGTCAATCTTTTAGTTAAAAAGAAATCGATTTGGCTATCATTTCGTTTGCTTTAAATGTAAGTAAATCTGTAAATGTATGTCTTATTAGTCATATAATATTTCAAAATATTAGATTGATTCTCTTCCTTCGTTCGTCTCTCCTTGTCCATGACCCCAATGCCTCTTTCTAAAATTGGATCGGTTAGCTTCCTAAATGAAAAAGGCATTGACTCAACTAAAACAATTTTTTCACCCAGTGGATCAACTGAGGTGGATCAAGTGGATCGTCGATTTTTTTTTAATCAAGATTGCCAATCCAACTTGGAGAACTCATGAGGAAAATATCATACATGGCTCACCCGATTAACAATAGCTAATAATTGATTTGGTTTTTTTTATATCTATTTTATAGTGAGTTGGAAATATCTGCAAGTGGAATTCTGATATTTATAATTTTATATTCATTGTTTTTATCACATGTTTCAGTGTCCTTGTGTGCTTACATCAGCAAAGCTTTATATTCATCTCTCATGATGGTTTGAAAATTTAGGGATTTTATTTGAAGTAAAGATATTCTTGAGTAACTTAACTTAATTGAACTTCCTAATATGGGCATTTGCTCTGTTGTATAACAATCATTTCACTGTCCCGGTTTTGATTTGATAAAGGTGCAAGGAAGAGACAGGTTATGGTCAACGATGTTGCTGGAAAGTTGGGCTTAGAAGGTTCATATATTCCTCGGACATATATAGAACAGATTCAAATGGAAAAGCTTGTGAGTGAAAGTATGGTATGATTTTTGCTCTCCTGTTTTAGTACTGTGTATCCTGTTGCTTTTGATTATTCCTGATGTAATATTATTTATGCAGGCATTGCCAGAAGATCTTAAGACAAAATTAAGCATTTATGATAACATGGTCTCAAGCCCTAAAGAGGCACTCTTCCGAGCTTCTTCAGATAGGGTTGCCATGAGAACCAAACATCTGAAGGGGTACCCCTATACCATTTGCATTATCATGTTTCTTTTAACTGCTTCTTCCATTATATTATGAACATGGATGAATTACAATGTTCTAAAAAGCAGGATTAAGTGGAATTAACCAAGAGCCCAGGAAGAATCGGGTCTGGCTCACCTCGTCCAGAGGATAAGCAGCCATGGAATAAGTGGGTGTGGGACTAACTGGGAATTACTAAGTTAGGCGGTGGTCAAGCCGAGATTCACAGGGTTTAATCTGATTAATTCATTTTTTTTCTTTCCCTATTTTATTATATATAATTTATTAATTTTGTATCTTAAACTCTCTCTGTATATATATAGTGGTTAAGTCAAGATTCTCAGGATTTAATCTGATTGATTCAAATTTTTTTCCTTTTCCTTTTTATTATGTATACTTTATCAATTTTGTGTTTTAAACTATACACACATACATATACGAATGATAATTTTTATTATGAAAATAAGTGGTGAATTAATCCTTCCCTAGCCTATAAATTCCTAGGTGGCCACTGACCGCATGGTTTTTTAGAACACTGATTAATTGTAAATTCCGGTTGATTAAATTGTAGCTATTTTGCTGTCTCCTTGTTCTTCTCGTCTTATTTCGATCTCTGAAAGCAGACATTTTGGTTCACCTACCCACTAATCCAGTTTTAATTGGCCTAGTGGGATGTCACAATCATATTCAAACTTGCGGGATAAGAGTGTCGCCAAGCTGATCAGACTCACAATTGGTGACATAAGATTCGATGGAAGAATTGCAAACCAGGTTGGTTTACTCTACTTGAAAACAGATATTTGACAATATAGTGGACGAATCTAGTAGTAGAAGTCTAGAACCGATATTATTTGTCATATATTTTATGAATTATCGGTGTTGTTTTTTCACTGCTTTTAGGAAATCATTCAACTAGGGGAGCAATTGTCCACACTGAATGAGAGAATGGATGAGTTTGCATCCCATATTGAGGAACTAACTTCGACTATAGGCAATAGTGCGCTAACAGGACCCATCGTAACCAATTCATCTTCAGCTACTGACATGGCATCTCCATTGACAGAAGAGGTATCCCTACATCCACCTGCCTGTCTTCCAAAATTTCATTTACATTTGTTGAATTTGCATGTGTTCATGGTATGAAGTAAGACTTGTATTTGAACCATTTATTTACTGACCAAAATGTACATAGACTCCTAATAGCCTTGCTCTAAACTTGAATCTTCTTAAATCAAAGCGTCACTTGTATACTAGGAAGCATAAACACTTCATTCAACATGGCACATTAGGGACATGGCATGACACGCATTGGAGATGTTATATAAACCAATTTTACATCTTTTTTAAATACCAATTTTACCTGTAACCGATATAAATGAGAGGAGAGGGATGATTAATGTACTTTTTTTTTCATTGTTACTTCATGTATGTGTATTTCCTTTATTTATACCAGTGGATGAAAAAAATAGTATCAATTTTAATCCATCTCTCAAGTGGATTAGTTAAACCACTTTTTGAGGGTAAAAAATATGGTGTAATAGAGATGCGGCAAACCCCATGCCACCTAATGTAGTAAATAAAATCTCTAATAGAGTATATACTCTACCACGTCATATTCTACTACGAAAAACATAAAATCATGTGCATTGCATTATTTAAAGAAAATTAAAATCAGAACACATTCGATCTGCCAATGTGACTATAAGAATGTTTTAAGTGTGACATTTTCCTAGTAATAGAATATCATTTAAGCTTTATATCATTGACTATACAGATGTTATACATTAATGTCATCAAGACCTATTGTGTTATTATCCAATGATCCTCTCTTCCAACAGATCATGGAAATCGTACGAAGCCAGCGCCAGATGATGCATCAGCTAAACAATTTGTGCAACCTCCTCCATGAAAACTCCAGAGAGCAAACCAGAGAGAGAAACAGAATTTTAGACTACACTAATCTCCTTGCAAATCCTCTCACAATTGCTCTGATGTTGGGTGTCACCAGTATAGTTTTGTTCAAGAGACTATATCAAAATTGAGTCTTCACCATGGGACTCCCCATTGAATGTGATCTTTTTTTTTTTAAAGATTTTTTTAATATATAAATTAAGGCTGCTTAATTATTCATGAATAGAAGCAGGGCTGAGAAATGAGAAATATAAATTTTTGTCTACCCTTTTTCTCTTTCATTTTTCATTGGAATGTTTTTATATTTATGATCCGATGATGTGAGATGAGTTGTCTATCAGAATAGGTTGTAGGGATGCTTGGAGACGAGTCTTAATGGGTTTTGAGGATTTTTTTTTTTTTTGCAGGATTCATACTTAATTTAAACTCGTTTCAAAATATCTCCAACACTCAGTTTTTGATAAAAGTCGTGTTTGGAAATGAGTTTTAGATAATTTTTGAAATTTTTTCTTTTTATAGGAATCGTATTTAATCTAAATTCATTTTCAAACATCCACTACGATCTTTTGTCTTGATAAAGCAACACTTCTTTTAAAAATCTAATAAAAAATATGTTTCTTGGAAGCAATTTTGAAAAACTATTTTAAATAAAAAGCTGTTTTTTAAACTCTTATAAACACTATCTTAGTTATAACAAATAGTTTTTTAGAAATCTAACAAAAATGAGCTACATTTTTTTTTCATTTGTATTCCAACCTTGTTATTCATTTTCTTTTGCACTTGTATTTAAAGTTTTGATTTTATAATTTATGAATTTAAAAAATGCTAATGGCCCAACATTTTTTTAATCTATCATTTTAAAAGCATCATTCACTTGAAATCCATTACGAAATGCAGTTTATGATTTTACTACAGTTACCATTCATTGTTCATTTTTTAATCTATCATTTTAAATGCATCATTCACATGGAACCTTTGGTGCTAATTCTTATTCTCACTCCACTGAAACACCCATGAATTACATTTTGCATTTTTCATTTGTGTTTTTTTTTTAACATTCCAGGTCAAATTCCTCTTCTTACAAAATCTATGGAAACGATTTCTGAGAAGTTCAGATATTTTAGCCAAGTACATCGGGGTACTGAAACACTCATGAAATAATCCATTGAAGACTCAATAGGTTAGTCGTGTTGTATAAACTACTTCAATCTTTGGCTTAACATTTGATATAATTTGTACATTTTCCTGAAGTGAAATGTAATAAAAGAGAGAATTGGTTGATTAATGTAATAATTTTTTATTAGTGCCTTATACAAAGGTATTTACTTTAATATATCATTGGAAAAGTCGTATAAGTTTGGACTACTTAAACCATTATTTTAAGATAAAAAATTTGGCATTTTATTAGAAGAGATATTTTCAGTGTCTTTGTTTCTATTGTATTATCATAACATTATTTTAACCTTATACATGATTGTATCATCATTTGTCTACCAAAAAAAGGCCTATTTGATATTTATCAATCAAATATAATGTCACAAAAATCATCCTGGGGCATTACAAAATCTAATAGCATGGATGAAAAAATGAAAATCTGATCTTGCAAAAATAAAAACACACACTTTCTTGCTAACAATGTGTCTGTACATTCAAAACATATACAACATCCAAAATAATCAATTCAAAAACTTAACATGATATGCTCTACAAACTGATAATCTAAAACTCAAAAACTTCCTTTATTGATCTGTTTTTTATAACCAAGAATTCATCGCGGCCCGGAGAGCTCCATCTCCTGGATGATCAATGAAGAATCGTCGGTGAGATCAGAGTACCTTTCAGAGGAGGTGAACTCCTGATGGTTTCTGCTGCTGCTTTTGTGGGAGTCAGACCTCTGTGAAGCCTCCCACCTCTCCGCGAGGCCATCACCTTCGAGCATTCTCACCACTTCAGACATCTTTGGTCTGTGGTTTGGGAGGTACTGTGTGCATAAGAGAGCTACTTGGACCATCTCATCGATCTCGACCCGGTTGTAGCTGTTCTTCATGTTCTTGTCCACGAGTATGTCAAGATTCTTCTCTTGATGGATCTTCTTGACCTGTCACCGAGGATGAGTTTGTTGTGAGTTGAATGACTAGTGACAGTGTTGTGGTTTCAGTAGTTGGAGTGAATTCTATCTTTCATTGATGTGGAAGTGGAAATAATGAAAAACATGGAACTTATTGTATGACAAAAATGCAAAGAACCAATTGCTTTTTCCTTGTTTGGTTCACATTAAATAAACTGAAGATAAGTGATAGAGGAGAGGTGGATAAGGGTTCATTTTTTAAACAACTATTCATACTTTAGTTGTTTGTGCTCCGGAACTTGTGTGAGAGGTGTGTGAGAGATGTGACAAATGTAACATATTTTAAGATATACATGTGACATTGTTAGGTGAAATGTATTTTAATCTACTGACATAGATAAGTCCTGTAAACAATTGCAACCCTCTTTAAAATAGTTATCAAGGGTTATCCAAAGTTATCAGGCCATAGTTATAAGGCTTTATCGACGAAACAAACAACTTTTGCATGCTATCAAGGCTTGTCGGTGATATATAGTGCCACACAAATGGGGACTTAAAACATATTAAATTTAAATCGTATGGTGTTAAACTGTTAATTTTAGAATCAGTAGCGTATTATCTAGGATTTTCAAAAGAGTTGAGAATAATTATTTACCCAATCAAGCATAGCCCCCTTCTGGTTTGCCGCCTTTCCAAATTCCAATGCCCTTTGACCAGTGATCAATTCAAGGAGGAGAATCCCAAATCCGAAGACATCAGTTTTCTCCGAAGATTGGCCCGTAGAGAGATACTCGGGGGCTATGTGCCCAACTGTGCCTCTCACGGCAGTGGTCACATGAGAGTCCTTGTGGTCCAAGAGTTTCGCCAACCCAAAGTCCCCTACAATGGCTTCACAGTAGTCATCTAGCAATATATTGGCAGCTTTGACATCCCTGTGTATGATCTTTGGGTCACACTGCTCGTGTAGATATAGTAGTCCTCTTGCAGCTCCTAAAGCTATTCTCTTTCTTGTACTCCAGTCAAGAGAAGGTTTTCCTGCATCAAATTAGGCGGTGCAAGTTTTTCAAATGAAGGCCTTTATTGAGATATTTGAAAAGTTGGATGTTTGAAAATCACAAATTCTGTCCAAACATAACCCAAGCCCTCCAGTGTGAAGTTAGGATAGGTTTTGGGGATTCTGGTTTTGCATGAACCATATTTAATTGAAACTTGTTTTGAAACACACACAGCAGTCCCAACATCTGAGGAACCAAAAACAGGCTATTAGGGATCTAATAAAAGTATGCTTTTTAAAATGCTAATTTCAAAAACTACTTTAATTGAAAATCTCTTTTCAAACTTGTTTCCAAGCACTTAGGTATAGTTTGGAAACCCATTGAAATGTAGCTTTTTGCTTAAAGCTGCTTTTGAAATTAGATTCTCATGAAGCATTTACTTGCTAGATTTCCAAATAGCTTTTTTTCACCTGTATTTGGCTTCTCTGAAAGTTGTGTCCGTTAAAGGCATTTGGAAACTCATTTAGGCTGATTTGATTCCGCAAATATAGAATCAATCAAAACATGTTTCCAAACACTACCTTAGTATCTATACATACTAACAAGCTCGGCCTGATTGTTACCTTTAAGACGTGAAGCTACACTTCCATTGGACATATATGGGTACACTAGAAGCCTCTCTGAGTCACTCATGCAAAACCCATAGAGCCTAAGAAGGTTTCTATGAACTGCCAAGCTGATCATCTCCACTTCGGTCTGAAACTGTATCTCCCCACTAACGGCATGTGCATCTTTGAGCCTCTTCACCGCGACAATTGTCCCATCAGAGAGATAGCCTTTGTAGACATTCCCAAAGCCACCCTTTCCTAGTATATTCTTGCTGCTGAAGTTATTCGTCGCATTCTGAATTTCCCTAAACTGGAACCTCTTCAGGTTCCCAAGGTACACATCCTCGTGATTTTGGTCTGAAATTTTTTTATTTTAAACATTAGCACAATGAACTAGAAATTGAATGATTTGGAACTCCACTGATAGGTTTGCCTCTTGGAATCAGTGTGTACTAACCGGTGACATCGAAGAAGATTTGCTGATTGTGCTTTTTCCTCCACCATAGGAAAAGCCCAAACCCAAGAACAAACAGGCAGACACAACCAATGCTCAAGCCGAAAACTAAGGCAACTTTCTGAGTCTTGGTTTTTCCTGTGGTGGGTGCACCTTTGGAAACATAGAATTAGCATCAAAGCTAGGAATACTATTACAAAGAAGACAATTGTGGCTCTTCCAACATCCCGGGTTTGATAAAGTATATAAGTGATATGCTATAGCTGAAGATAATAAGACATTTTTTGCTATGTATATGTCTTTCTCTTGTTAAATCCTCTCATATGGATGAAGACTCGAACCTAAGACCTTTCAGTGAAGAGTGGGTACCTCAACTGTTAAGAGGTGGTTCGGTAGGACAAAAGAAATTCTGATGAGAGAATTTAGACACTTACTATTTGAATCATTCAAATTGAAAGAGAGAGGCATTGGCATCGTCCCATAGCAGTCTTGCTCTGAACCGGTAGCACAAATCAATGGGTTTCCTACAATGCTGCAAGCATAAAAAATAAAAGTATCATCAAGATGAATGGGGATGGAGAGGATTGGTTAAACATTTCATTGTCATTGTCAATATGATAACCCAGATTACAAAAAATACAATTTTTTTGTATGCAGTCAGATTTCGGATTATGATTGATGAAGTTTCGATGTAATGATGATACAAAGATCATTCAATAACCGATTAATGTGTTGAACAAGTGACAGATTGGTGAGACATGGTTGGGCAAGGCAGTAATTCAAATGTTGGTTGATTTAATATTCCCTTCCTCTAAAAACAGAGATGAACAATTACGTATAATCCAGGTTAAGTTTGGGAAAATTTCAGGAAAAGTTCAGAAAATACACTACTAAATTAGAAAAGTACTATGAGGCAAAATTATCACTACTATTAATTGGATCTATAATAAATCAATGATTCTATAACACCAAACATTGCAAGACGCATTCGCCTGTAATATTTGAATTTAGGCAAAACATCAATAATAAACATTAATAAAATCTTATCAGAGCAAAAACGTAGTTGAGCATTTTTCATACTGTAGCACAAGTAAACATAATTATGCTTTAATTCATTTAACACGTGAATTATTAAACAGGGCATATATTGTTAAGGAGAAATGATTTAAATGGGACTTAAACATTTAACAATATATGTACATTTAATACGCAAATTAATCAATAAATTGGAGCATATGGTAACAAGAACTTTGAAAGTGCTCACCTGAATGATATGGCCAGAAATTTGGGCACAGGACCACTCAAGTTATTGTAAGATAAATCACTGCATCATTCAATGAACAGAAAAAAAACAGGAAATTTAGTCAGAAACGATTCACAATTAGAGTGTTAAAAACTCAAAAGAAACCAGACTTACAGAAAAGCAAGTTGAGTTAAGTTCGCCAATGACGAAGGGAATACTCCAGCGAGACTGTTATTGTTAAGCCTACTGAGGTTTTCAGAAATGAAAAAAAATGAGCTCAAACTCATAGAAATCATCACAAAATAAGTCTCATTTGAAACTACTCGACTTACAGGTATTCTAGGCTCTTGAGGTTCCCTAGAGACTCTGGGACTCCACCATTGAATAAGTTGTTTGAGAGATCAAGAGTGCGGAGGTTAGAGAGCTTCCCAAGCTCTTGTGGGATCGGACCTGTTATGTTGTTGTTCTGCAACAGCCTACAAAGCAAAGTGAACCATCATGAAAATAGAAATCAAGACTACTTCTGGACATAGTAACTAAGTTTGTGTATGGTAGATATTCAACAAGGGTTCTATTTGGAACGGACGTACGATACATATACATTCATAAAGCATTCAGAAATAATTAAACTATTTTTATAATTCATACTATTATTAGCATAAGAAATACATACAAATTTTAATGTTGAGTGTGAAGGCGGTGATGACAATTAGAGTTAGCTTTTTAAATTATGAAGAATGTGATAGATCATCCAAATTAAATGAATAATCAAATTCTAAAGGTATTATATACATAGTTCAATGAACATAAATATGTTCAGGTATGGGCAGCTAATGCATTTAAGTTTGCACCATAGTCTCAAAGTTCATATACGGTAGACATCAGTGGGGGTTCAGTATGGTATGTTTACACCATATATCATACAGGATAGTTAAATATTTTATTAACGATTTTGAACATTAGTAAAAGAAATACATGCAAAAAAAAACTTCTATTTTGTGTACATGCGGCAAGACAAATAAGATTAGCTTCTTAAATTACAGAATGTGATGAATCACTCAAACTAAATGGATACCCAGATTCTGAAGGTACTAAACAACGCAAAATTCGACGAATAGAAGTATGTTCGGCCAACAGACACGGGAGGTATCCAATCGGAGTACTTCTCCAAACATTCGGAAAATTCGGCTTACTTTGTTACTATGGTTGGTACTTACACAATCTGAAGATTGGTCAGGTTCCCAACACTTGCTGATAGAGTACCAGATAGGTTCTGGCTTGGTGTGCCTCTGCAACAACACAAAACAAGTTGAACAAATTTTCAAACACTCATCCATCAAAAAAAAAAAAAAACAGGTACATGTCCTCCAAAAATCTCAACTTACAGTCCAATGACAAGATTTTCAGGAGAGCATGTCACCATAGTCCAGCTGCAAGGATCAACTGCGTCTCTGTCCCAGTTTTCAAGCACCCCATGAGGGTCCTTTAGTGATGCTTTTATACCCATCAAAGCTTCAACTGAAAAGAACAATCTTTCTCTATCACTCCATCAAATGCTGAAAAGGGTATGTATGAGAAACTTCAACTTACCTTCAAAGTTGACACCTTTTGGAGAGAGGAGACAACTTGAAGGCCAAAACCAGTTAAAGAGAAGCAGATAAAAGAGGGTAAGACTGATTTCCATGGAACTGAAGCTTCCAGGGACCCCAAAAAACACAGACCCAGATTAGAAAAACAGCTTCTTTGGTATGTGAGGATCCAAATCTTTAAATCCTTCACTGCTATGAGACCACCCATTTGAGAAAGCTAAACATGATGATGTCTTTTGTCAGAGACCCCCATTGAGTAAAAGATGGGAAAGCCAAAGAGAGAAAGCAAAAGAAGTGAAAAGAAAAGAAACCAAAGATATATATTGTACTCTTTGGAGGAGGTGGTGATGTGGGGAGATTAGGAGAGCCACCATGACTGCCACTTAACCAATGACCTGAAAGGGGAAGCCATGAATATAAAATGAAACAAAGATTTGCAAAATATTTAAATGTTGGGTGTGAAAAAAAAACTGAAAATTCTCTGTGGGTCCACAATTTCACACTTGCCTAGGAGAGATGTTTGTTGGGTAAGGGGAGAATTTTGAGGGGGAGACACAATCAAGTACTTGTTATTCTGTTTTTTTTTTTAATTCTTCAATTAATAATTTGGGTTGTTAATCATGCTTAAAAATCATAACACCACAATTAGAGACCTTTGGTCCTAAATTTTTTTTAAAAAAGTACATTCTAAAACATGAGTGGTTTGTTATATATTTAATACATAAATTGTGAATTAAGAGAAACATTAACCCAGTTATCATTGGAAAAGAAAAGTAGTTAACATAAAAAAATATCAAATTATAAATCAGGGAAGTTAATAAGCAAAGAAACATGGGGGAAGATCTTTAGGTGGGTGAGTACATGCAGAGATTGTGTAACATTAAGGGTGCGTTTGGTTGTGCGATTGTAAAATTGATTCTGTAGGAATCTGCGATTGCAAACCTGATTCTGCAGGAAGCTCACTTTCTCAGCTTTTTGAAATCGCAGCTTTTGGGCACTATTTGCCTGCAATCGCTAGGTTTAAAACTGCGATTACAAAACTGTTTGGTTGCGCGATTGCAAACGCAGTTTCCTGTAATCGCAATCGCAACGCAATCGCGTAACCAAACGCACCCTAAAAGCAACATAAATATGGAAAGATATGCAAGTTAAAGACAGGAGGGGGAAAGGGATGTTTTAACCTCTGAATGACCTTCAATAAAACTGATATTGCCACTCCCCAAGAAGTGATGGTATCCAGTTTATCCTAACATAAGACTGATAAAAAATTTAAAAATTTACATCACACTAATTCTACGTGAGATTGTAGTATATAATGACATGTAAAAAAAATGATATCATCAGTCTTTGAAAGAGACGTGACATTTACAAAATGATGTTAGGATTAGTTTGAATCATGTTGGGTGAAGATGAAAAAAAGGAGTTTGCATAGCTCCGTAGACGGGTAATCTTTAGTACTAGTAGTCTGTTATTTTGTGTAAATTACTTCACAATAGTTAAAATCTTTTGCATCTAAACACAATTCATGTTATTTTTCCACCTATAATCTTATATACCCCATAAATTATTTATTAAAATTTTTTACATTTTACAATGATGGTTTAATAATTTATTGATGCATATACATTAAGTTTTATAAAATTTTGTACCACATAGTTAAAATATATTATTTCACATATTAAAATAGTTGCGGATGATAGAAAGTTGTAAGGAGGCATGTGTCAACATTTTCTAGATTCTTTGGTACTCCCAAACACCATCTTTATTTAAGGGCAATTTATTAACTTTGATCTACAAGGATAATCCATTCTTCCCAATAATCCACTTGTGTTAGATTCTATTAAATAAATTTTTTTTACTTAAGATACTAACATAAAATAAATGGAAAACTCCAAATAACCCTTTGTAAAGTGCAAACCGTCTGAAACCCATATAATCTCGTGACTTTTACCTCTTGAGTTAAATTTTCATTGACGGATGAACAATATTCTGTTTGGTTAACCCTGACTAAAAACATAGTATACTCAAACATCCTTACAATGTGTTAAAAATGTAAAAATCATTTGAAAATGATGATTTTATCCTTTCAAATATGATTTTATACATTTTTACATGTGTTTTTAATTATGGTGAATCAAATAGAATATTTATAAAATATATTTCTTCTATTGATGGAATTTTAATATATGAAACTATTTAGATATATATATATATTTTCATGATTATATGAATTAAAAAAAAAAAAAAAAGTTAAAAATTACATAAATTTCAAGAAGTTTACATTGGTTATTTGAATATTTTTATAAAATAAAAGGATCCATGAAAACATTAGACAACGCGGTCATATCTCAAGGCACGCAAGCAGAAGGCAGAAAGGAAAAAGTACCAACTGCCTCGAGATTCGAGATGGTGCATATCTTTGCTGGCCTTGGCCTTTGTTGTTGTTGGTAAAAATAATTTTTAATACTATCATAATTAAATCTATGTGACATGAAATGAAATGTGATGACTCGTACTGCCAGCTCTCTTTTGCACTATCTCTGTTAAATAAAAATATATTTGCTCTGTCCAATTCGAAAGCAAAAGCTGAGCTTTCTTTCTCACATGCAAAAGATGGTATATAATGTCATGGTGTACTATTTTTTGTTGTGTTTTGTTCACAAAAGCTACAATTGAATGAACTGGGAGTTGATGTCCCTGGCGTTGATTGAACATTCAACGGTTCTGATTAACCCATCTGAGTTTTTTTGTGTCAGTCAGGTGACTGTGCACACCAGAAATCAATATAATGCGTCTGATCAAAAGATCCGTCTGAGTCTTCCATCAGAGTCATTGATTACGTGTCGCTCCTGACAAGTCTTGAATTTATACTGTCACGCAATCTGTGTTGACAGGAGACCTACGTATCTATATCTGTATACAAGTATTTAAATTTTTTTTTTAATAAAGATAAAAATTTGCAACCCGGTTCATTTTTTATTTTGAGTTACAAACTTAAAGTGGGGGAGAATAGAGAACAATAATGATTTTTAAGCTTGGCTCCATCAAAAACCCCACGAGTTGGCACATGTACAATACACAATTTTACTATTTTTGCTATTATTGCTCCTCATATTTTGAGGAGGTGGTTACAATTTAGAATGATTGCATTGATCCTATTTGTTCTTTAATTTTTTCCTTGTGTGATTCCTTCCAATTGAAGATCAATTGACGGTGAGTTTGAAAAAATCAATTGACGATCAATTTTTTCTTGTGTTATCAGTTTTGGAAGTTCTGTGAATAAAGTTCAATTGACGGTGAGTTTGGAAAGACAAATTTTATGATCTTGGTAGGTAAAAAATTTAGATTTTGTTTTTGGAGTTCTAATGAAAAGTTTTGTTTGACAGTTTTTTTTTGTCAAAATAAGATGTATTAAGTTTTGGTTCTTCTGATTTAGTTTTGACTCTTTTGATTTTCTAATTTTGATTATATTTTTTAGCTTTGTTAGACATGTATTGAATTTGAATTTCATTTTAAATTCAGATACATGACTTGTAACTTGATTTACATGCATTGTTGTGTACTAAGTATGATCTATACAATCGTTTATGATTGTGTGTTTTGTGTATAATTATGTATAATGTGTTATTCATCATATTTTTTAGTTTTGTATCAGCATTATTCGACTAATTCATATTCAAGATTTTCAAATATAGTACATATTCACTTGTATGGAATGTGTATTTGTTAATTCAAATTTCAGATGCACCGGTATCTGAATTTGAATTTCAGCCCAATTTTTAAATGTATTTGTTAATTCAAATTTCAAATACACTGATATCTAAATTTGAATTTTAGCCCATTTTTTTAAGGTTGTTATTTTTATGTATTTGAATAATAATATTTAATTGCTTATTGTTGGCATTTTGAAGACCTTTTATGAATTTCTGTACAGTTCTCAGTAGCATGTATACCATATTTGTTCATTTGGATTCTCAAATACATTACTGTATTTTAATTGATAACATGTGGTTGATGGTGTTTCAGATACAATCGACATGTTTATTTCGCAAAAAAAAAAAAGCAATGGTGAAGTATCGATTGTGGGAACAAATCTGTCCTTTTTTCCGTTTGTATGGTTTCGCCCAAATCAGAACCCTAAAATTCAAATTTTTTAAAAATATGTTAGGTTGGGGAGAGGATTTAATGGTGTCACCTTTTATGAGATTCAGTTACGATAGTTAATTGGAATCAATTTTTAAAATTATAAGAAATGTAGTATTGTTATTGTCATTTTTTATGGTTAGAAAAAGTCAACTAGGGAACCAATAGGAGAGTGCCACCTATTGAGACTCATGAGGCTTAATTTCTGGGACCCATGTAGTAGCACTAGATAGAAAAACAACATAAAACAGGAGAGCGAGAGTCCTCTAGGCCTTGGTTGGAAGAGAGATTTAAATTTAGATCACTTGGGATTTAGAATTAATGGATGCAAATATTTTAAACAAAATAATTAATGTGTCTACTAGATGTGGTGACTAGTTTTTTTTTTAATGATATAGAGCACAAATCAAAGTATTCAAAATTAAAGATATTTTCAAAATATATATGTCAATTAAAATTTATAAATTATACTTTTGTTATTTTTATTATAATATAAAAAAATTATATAGTATTATATGGAATAAATTATTTCAGGGGCAGAGCCAGGAATTACAATAAGGGGGGGCCAAAAAACCAAGAAAATGAATAAGATAGTAAAGATAATTCTAGATATATAAGAATTTAAGCTAAAATTAAGACAATTGGATAATGATTAATTCCTTAAATTAATGATAATTAATTTATTTCAATTTTTTTTTTATGTTTCTATATTTAACGATCTATAACAACTTATAGAAGATATAGAGCAAAAATATTGAAATCTCATTACTCTAAAAAAAATTGGAAAAATATCTTTAAAAGGGTAAAATATGAATATGAAGAAAATAATTGATCACAAAACATATATGAATATTTTGTAGGGTTATATTTTTTAAAAATATTTTCAAACCTAACTTCCAAATAATCATAATCTTGTAGACTCATTACATGATGAAAAATCAAAATAAACAAAAAAAAATTAAATAATTCAAATCATTGATTTTTCAACACCTCAAAATCAAATACCAATATTTCCGTGAAAATAAAAGTTTCACAATTAAAAAAAAAAAGTCCAACAACTCCAAATGTCAATGGATGCAACTAATACACTCACTCTGTTTTGTGGCCCTATTTTCATTTTCCTCGTTTAATACAATATATAAAATTGTTTAATATAGTATATATTCCATTATCTGAATATACGCTATTAATATAATGCAAATAAAATATATGTATTTATTTCAAATGAGCATGTAGTTTATTTTCATAATAGTTTAATATACTTTATTATATGAGTATATACTTCAAGAAAAAATCAAATGTATGCATACACAAATGGGGACTACATATAATATTTTTCAATGTCAAACTCACTCATTTCAAGTATGATTTTTTGCATATACCCATGAAAAGATCTCATTTTGTCAAAATAGCCTTAATAAATTATTATTTCAACGATATCCCTTTTTTGAAAGGTATCCTGGAACATTAAAACAAATTATATTTTTTAATAATACTCCTCAAAATGATTTTGATGCAAAATTAAAACCCTTTAATTGAGATTATTTAATGATATCAGGTTTTTTGAAGGGTTTATGCGCAAAAACCCTTTCAATTTTCACTTGTTATCTTTAAAGGTGTGTATTTAGGGTGTATTTGTGCATGATGGAAACGGAAGGAAAATGATAAAAAGTAAAAATTTTTCCTTTGACCATTTAAAAAGCTAGCATTTGTGTCAAACAAGGAAAAAAATTTCCATCATTTTTTCTCTTCTATTTTGTCTTATTAGAAAAGGTGGGAAAAACTTTTCATTTCCCCATAGTGAAAAATTGAGAGAAAATGATGGAAAATTTTTCCACCACTTGCACAAACACCTTGAAAGTTGGTCAAAGGAAATTTTTTTTACTTTCCACCACTTTCCCTTTGACCCAAATTCTTTCACTTTCTTTCATTTTCCCTTCAACTTTGTGCACAAACACACCCTTAATGTGACTAGTTAATGCACACGTGCATCGCATGTGAATTTTTTAAAAATTATTTGTGATTTTTTTTTGTTATGATTATTTAAAAAAATGTTAATTTCATTTTTTTAATATTAAATTAAGTGGTAAATTTATATTTAATAGAAACATATATGTAGGTATTAACTTATTAATAAAATATAGGGAAATTTTCATAAATAATTTAATTTTACTTTTAACCCCGCCCGATTTTAATTGCAAAAATTAACCCTGTACCCGATCAGCGCTATCACGTCTACACTGACTAGGTTTTTTAATTTTTGAATTTTAGGGAAACACGCCTCCTCCTTTATTCCAACAGCACCACACAGGTTTAAATCAAATTTTTTAGGGTGGTGTGTTATATAACACGCCTTCATAGGGGGGGCTTTAAAAAAAATCCAAATACAATAACACAATTTTTTTGTAAAAATAAAACTAAACAGTTTTAAAAGGGAGTGTTGTAAACGAGGTGTGTTATATATAACACGCCTCCTTTATATTTGATTTAAAACACCCTCTTTGTTTATATATAATACGTCTCAAAAGTCTTAAGTTTTGATCTGTTCTATTTTTCAACATGCAAGAATCTAAATATCAATAAACATAGACCCATATTACATTCCAATAAACACAAACTCATTGTTCTAGAATTCGTTTTGATTTAAAGTCCAAACACAAACACAATCATCCTAAATTCCGTCTCCATCCTTTCTTCTTAGTCTTCCTAGGAGCAGCTGGTGCTGAAGAAGACGGTGCATCTGGTGGTGCAGAGGAAGTTGCTGTTGCAATGGGAGTTGTCTCGTCTATCTCTGTCTGTGCAGTCTCAACATGAGAGAATAAAAAAAGTCGGCGAGGTCCTCATCTATAATACATCAGCGGTCTCACAACTGCTTGTGTAGTTGGATGAGGAGATGACTGTGGAGCTTGTTGTTCTGGATCGTCATCAGTGATGTGTACTCATTTACTAAACAACTCCTCAATGGTGAACATGTGTTCACCAATCCCAAAGAAAGCAGGACCTGTCACATCATCATAATCACCATGTAATCCACCACGATCCGGAGAAGGAACATAGGAGTCATCATCTTATGGTTGTGGCATATCCCCCACCGCTACCTCTGCAAGGTCACGAGTCACCGCAACAATGCGTCCCCACTCCTCATAGTTAGGATACAACAATGCTCCTTGAGCGAGCACCTCACTTATGTTTTGCGTTGCCGGCACCTACAAATATTAAGTGAGATTAGTTAATTATAGGAAAGTTTATTTTGAATGGTTCAAAACAAGTCATACATCCATACAAAACAAAACTACATCCATATGAAACAAAGTTACATCCATACTTCATTAATACATCAAGAGTTCATTCATACAAAATTTATATAAAAAGTACAGTTTTGAAGAAAAACCAAATAAAAAATCAAATCTTCCAATAAATCATAAAAAAACCATATAAAGTCTCTCAAAGAATCTCACATACTAAACAAATCTCACAAACAAAAAATTATAATTTTCTTTTACCTCAACTTAGCATTTTATAAAACACATTATGATCAAAAGTGAAATAAATCAATCTAAATTAACTCTCTATAAATCATGAAAATATGTTCATAAATTTTATATCATATCTTGCATATATAAAAGTTACGTTAAATATTGATATAAATAATAAATAATTTCTAAAAAATACGGGGAATTTGAGTTCTTAAATATTAATTTTATCCCTACTTACAAAGAACTAATGAATTTTATTATTCAATATTAAATACAAATCATTAGACTTTCTAAGAACATTATTTTGTGATTGAAGGTTATTTTCTAAATAATCAATTAGACTATAAAAATAAAATTAAAATACTGAAAAGAACAACTTACTCTTTCTGTGTAGTGAACTTTATATATGCACTAATCAATTCTCTTGAGATACAAAAATATCAAACCAAAAAAATTATTAGAACATTTTTTTATTGTTAAGCAATTTTTAACAAAAATATTTAAAATATTCAAAACAAAACACATTCATCATCCCTCAAAAAGTCACCTTAAAAGTTAAAACAAATACAAAACCTAATTTTTTAATCTAATTATTATTGAAACATAGGCAAATATAAATCATAAAACATAAAAAAAATATTATAAATAAAATCAAAATAATGAAAAGTTTAACTTACTCTTTCTGTGTAGTGAACTCTATATATGCACTAATCAATTCTCTTGAGATACAAAAATATCAAACCAAAAAAATTATTAGAACATTTTTTTATTGTTAAGCAATTTTTAACAAAAATATTTAAAATGTTCAAAACAAAACACATTCATCATCCCTCAAAAAGTCACCTTAAAAGTTAAAACAAATACAAAACCTAATTTTTTAATCTAATTATTATTGAAACATAGGCAAATATAAATCATAAAACATAAAAAAAATATTATAAATAAAATCAAAATAATGAAAAGTTTAACTTACTCTTTCTGTGTAGCGAACTCTGTAAAGTGTGCATGCACTAATCTATTCTCCTCAGATACAAAAATATCAAACCAAATAGTTATTAGAACAATTTTTATTGTTAAGCAATTCTCAACAAAAATATTAAAAATATTCAAAACAAAACATATTCATCATCCCTAAAAAAGTCATCTTAAAATTAAAAAAACACAAAACCTAATTTTTTAATCTAATAATTATTGAAACATAAGCAAACATAAATCATAAAACATAAAAAAAAAATCATTTTCTAAAGAGACGAAAAAAAGGAATAAGCTAAATAAGAAAGGCAGGGCATTTATAGATTTTTTAGGTGGATTTTATCCTAAATACACGGGATTGTGGTTTAGAATATTTATCCTAAAATAAAAAAAACTAATTATTATATTGATCATATATTTAAATTAAATTTTAAAAAAATCCTGATTCCATCAAATTCTTTGGTTCGCTAATGGATTTCTGTATATAATCATTTTTCAGTGTTTAGTTTATACATAGAAAATAATAAAAGAATTTGATTTAAATGTCTAAAATACCATTACTATGATATAACTTACAAAATTTATTTCTTTACCAACATCACAATAATAAAAAAAAGAGTAATTTTTTTATAAATATTTAATAAATGTAAATAAATAAAATAACCGATTATATATTTAAAAATATAATAACAGTATTCTTCTTAAAATAGTTGAATATTATACCAATTATAATAATATCTAAACCCATCACATATAAAAATAAAAATTGAATTTAAAAACATACATTAATATCTAATATACAGTTAAAGTTTTATACATCACATATAAAAATTATGTTATTTTTTAGTTAAAAAATCAAAATGACTATATAAACCCATTATATGGGTGGTCTATAAAAAAAGAAAAAGAAAAAGAGGAGGCTATTTATTTTAGAGGGGATGTTTATAATAATTTCCTTAATTTGTAAAGAGTATGATAGTCAACTAATTAAGAATCCTGGTGGAATTTGATATTATCACCATAAATAGTGAGAATCTAATTCCACCTTATTTTCTTACATGCATATATTTTAATTTTAATGGGGACCATAATTACTATTAAGATTACTATAAACCGAATAACATCATAAAATAACATGAATGGAAGAATCAAACGGAGTCTTATGTATAGTTTGACAACTTATCTAGAAGTACTTCTACAAGAAGTTCTTTCTCAAAGAAGTTACTTCTAAAGAAGGAACTTCTTATATTTAGAGTAGAAGCTGTTTGGGAACACATCTTGATGAATTTTTTCAAAAAGTACTTTTGCAATAGAAATCACATGAATTGTCTAAAATACCCTTGACCCTATTTTATACAATTATTGTAATAGATCAATATAAATAAATAAATAAAATCAATTATATAGTCAAATGATCAAAACACACATATAACTACAATAATATTTGCCTACAACACATTAATAATAAAATTATATAAAAGAATATAAAATAATAATAATCTTAATAAATAAAGACATTTTTCTTAGGATTCATTCCTAAAAAATAATACAATACCAAAAATACCAAAGATAACATTCTCTTCATATACCCAATTTTAAAGAAACATGGATCAAAATCAATATAGCATGATCAATTTAAATGGGGATACAATATAATATTATCAATTTTTAATTTTAAAATGAAAACCTATAATTAAAATCTTATAAAAAGATAGATAAAAATTGCACCTTGTTTATATGTTGCTCTATATATCTCTTGAAATCTCTCTAAAGCTTGTTATGGGTTTATATAACAAATTTATATTTAATTTTATATTCATTTATATAAACAGATGTCCTTTGTTATATATTCACGCGCGCGCGCGTGTGTATTTGTGTGTGGGGTGGGGGGGGGGGGGTTGGTTTGTTATGGGTTTGTTATACATTGTTTGATATTATATATAGTTTGTTATGGTGCATTTGTATATATATATATATATATATATATATATATATATATATAGTGAACCGATTAGGTGCGGTTTGCGGTCGGTGCGGTGCGCGACGTGGGCCGTCTGATCGCGGGTCCATCGCATCCAACGGTCGACGTGAATCGCACCCGACCGTCCGATGCGATGGATCCGTGATCGACGGCCCGTGATCGCGCACCGCACCGACCGTAAACCGCACGTAATCACGACTCTATATATATATATATATATATATATATATATATATATATATATATATATATATATATATATATATATATATATATATCGAACGGCAGGTGCGGCAGCGACTACGGGCCGTCGATCACGGGTCCATCGCATCGGACGGTCGGGTGCGATTCACGTCGACCGTTGGATGCGATGGACCCGCGATCGAACGGCCCACGCCGCGGCCGCACCTGCCGTTCGCCGCACGTAATAATTTCTATATATATATATATATATATATATATATATATATATATATATATATATATATATATAGTTTGATATATATATTACATACTTTTAGGTTATATATACACACACGCACACACTATTTGTTATATACATAGTTTGTTTTATATATATATATATATAAATATAAGAGGGGAAAAATTTTGGGTGAGCTTGTTATATATAGTACATCACATATTTGTTTTACATATAGTTTGTTATATATATAAAAATAAGAGGAGAAAATTTTTGGGTGAGTTTGTTATATACAGTACATCTCAATCAATATCACATGGAGAGGTGAGAGAAAATTTGTTATTTATAGTATTTAAATAATTTGTTAAAAATTTATAAAATTTTACAAGGGTATTTTTGTCAAAATATCAATTTTTTAAAACTTTCTGCAGAAGTGAAAAAACTCCTTCTACATAAAGAGTTATTTTCTCCTTCTGGAAAGATGAATTTTTCTCTTTCTGCAGAAGGAGAAGTGGTAGTTATCAAGTTCTCAAATGCGATCATTTCTCCTTCTACAGAAAAAGAAGTCATTTAGAAATACTTCTGAACAGTTGTCAAACGGTACCTTAAAATACGCATATCACTTCTTTCGAGGAGTGATGGATGGGATATGGTGGGTGATTGTGTACTTTAGTAGGAATGTTTTCTTTGGGTGAGGTGTTTTTTCTAATTTTATAAAAATGTGAGGAAAGAGGATCATAGGAGGACCTGAACTCAGAATGATCTGGGAGACATTTTTCCCCTGTTGGAGTTTATATTTAAAATAATTATTTATTGGCCCTGTTTTTATGGGAAATGTTTGGGTTGGAAATGACCGGAACAGTTGGGCACGTGAAGTGGTGTGACATTTTGGAAGAATATCATATGCATATTTTATATTTTTAAAACATTAAATCTTATTTAATAATTTATATGTTTTTTGATGAAAATGCTTATTATAAATTAAAGACCCATTTAACAAATGTAGAAAAAATTAATATTTTTTTATATTGAATTACTATTAGGGCTACAACTTGGATCGGGTTGAATCCGAACCTGATGGGTTGAACCTGATTTTTATATGGATTGGATTGGTCAAATCGGGTTCGGATTCGTCAATTCGGATTGACTCAAAAATTGAGTTGGGTTTGGGTTGACTTCATTCACAACCCGACCCAACCCGAAATTATAAACTAATAGTTAAAAAAAAAAGATCATGATCATTCATTCGGTAGCTCCTAATCTAGGCCGCTCAAATTTTAAGTAAATCTAACTAATCTTACAGGTTGAGTCGGGTTGGTTTATTTAATTTGCACATCATGTTTAAAATCGGGTTAAGTCAGATTATGGTTGAGTAGTTTAAAATTCAAATTATGTTCGGGGTGGGGTCAACCCAAACCTAACCTGCTCGAGTTACAACCCTAATTACTATGAAGATATATAAACTGTTCACGAGAGTGTACGTGCTAAAAGCTGTTTTTGCTAGGGGCTAGCCCACCACTGAAAATCCAATTTCAGCACCTTGAAATTTTTTTGGGTGTTGGAGAAGGGACAATAAGAGAGGAGGACAGAGTGAGAAAGGAGGGGAAAATGATTTGGAAAATGATTAATAACCAAAATATTAATCAATTTGATGACCCAAAGTAAATGTAAACCAATCACGGAAATGATAACACGCATACTAAAAGGTGATGAGATAATGTATTAACTAATTGGCCCAGATCATCAAATTGGTCAAATTTTGTGTTTTGAAACATTTTTATTATTCAACTAGACTTAAGAATAAGATCTGATTTTGTTTTAATTTCTCATATTTGAATCATTTGTCAAAAAGAGGTTTTAGGCTGATATATTTAAATGCTTAAAAAGTAGAATAGTTACTAATTTTTCTCATTTTTCTAATTTTTTTGTTAACTGTTAATTAATTAATATATTTATTATCATAATGATATCACGGTTCAAATACGATGAATGCATTGGATAAACATGTAGTTTGATTCAAATTTTAAAACATTGTTACCAACCCTAATAACATTTTCTAATTGAATAAAAGAATTCAAGTACAATCAGTCACTCCCTTGTTGGCTTGAAATAATTATTACTATTACTTTTGTCACATATTTTCCAAACAGCTGGAAAGAGATTCAAGATTCCCTGGTCCTTTTTTTTCCATGCCAGAATTGAAATGGTAGAGAAATCCAAATGTAGCAAGGTATGGACACTACATATTCCTCCAGGTTTTCTTATAAATAAACAAAGATAAAGATGCTGAAAATTCAGAACACAACAGATCTAATAATCCAAAATGGTCCATCTCATGAAAAATCTTACTTGATTTTTGTCACTTGTGATCATGGTCTTGGACTTACGTGGATGTTATATTGGTGTAATTATTATTTTTGATATAAAATGGGTGACATATATGCTATTAACCCTGTATAAAATGTTTGTGCTGTTTCACTCACTTTTTTTTTACTGTTCAAATTATAATCCTATATACCTCATTACATATTCAGTAAAGTATATACCTTATTAAAAAAAATATATACCGTAATAAATTTTTTTTACACTTACTAATAATGAGTCCATTCAACTCAAAATGGATCGATATACACTTTTTTTATTATTGAAGTATATAACTCAATATAATTCATATTTACTATTTTTAAAAAATGAAAACATGTGACCTAAATTTTGATTAATAAAAATGACTGAATTTTACATTTCCAATGTTTAAACCAACATAAGCATAGAATAAACGATTGATCAAAGCCCAATAGATCCACCAAACAAGGCCGAGTCCTAACTCCTAATACACTCAGTCTCTTTTTTCCAGCCTCATATGCAGTCTATAAGCGATCTCCCAATCACCTAAACACTGTGATAATATAATATACAATACATCATCGCAGTGTATATTGCATCATCAAAGTATAAAAATTAATTTTTTTTCAGAGAAAAAAATGTACACCTGTGTATGTAAGTGTATATCTCACTTTTTATAAGAATTCTATTTAAAATAAAATTGATAAGGACTATAAACAGAGTTGAATACATCATTTTCCAAACAATTTTTCTCACCTACCATCTCTAGGATCAATCATCAAAGGCCTCATATGGAAAAAAAATTAAAATTAAAATTTACACTATGGTGAAATTGATTACTCATTTTGGAGGGAAAAGATATGAAAATTGGAAAGTAGGAGGCGGCCTATGAGTTAAATCATGGATTAAATTTTAGGTGTCACGAAAATCTATTTTTTTTAAAAATGAATTGCCCTTTTCATTTTAATTGTTGATACACACACTAACACATAATTGCCACAAAAAAACATATAAAGATTGTGTGTAACCACATCCTAGCTGTTTCTATAATGTATATGATAAAGATACATAATTGGATATATTTGTAAACACACAATTGTCTGAAGTATATACCACATAAATTGTGTATGCAACTGTCATTTTAAGTTTTTTTTTTTTTTTTATTAAAAAAAAGCTAAATTTGAGGGGGGGGGGGGGGGGGGGACTCAACAATCAGTACCCTCATGTGAGGAGAAAAAGTTTGTCTGTACTATGGGTTGGATTCCCCTCAATTGAATGGATTTGATGGTGGACCCAACACCTATACCAAGACAAATTCAAACACAACAAAACATGATATAATTCAAAACATACCTCACCAACCATGCTCTACTTTATTATGTTCCTTTTCCAACATCAGCATAATTCCATGCATGGGGAGACAGATATTCCATTCCCCTTTCTCTTCCAACCACTCCACTTTTTCACTTGCTTTGATTATCCTAGCTCATATATATTTGAATAATAAAGGGTTAGGTCATCTCATGCATCACCTCTACATTCCTTTATTGTTGCATTTGAGTCTAGTATGGTTGAATGAAGTTATAATAAAACTCATTCAAAGGGGGGAAAAGTACATATGTGAACCCAGCAGGATAAACTAAGAAGGGCCAGTTTCATAACACTTCTCATTCTTCTTTTACAGGAGTAGTACCCATGTAAATGGTATTTGAAATTCTTCATTCAAAGTAATCATTCCTCAATCAATAATCTAGGGAAAATTTCAACAATCCTTCATTTCCATTGAATTTATCAATAGATTCATGAGAATAACATTTTTCTTTCTTGATATGGGATACCAAATTGGCCAAAGGTCATCACCCCTCAAGTTAGAAAGTGCTTTCTTTGTCAAATTGATGTGGGTGCATTTGAGAACCCCATTTTGATTCCTAGAAATCACACTTTCTTTGCTGAAGAAAATTGAATACTAGAAAGCATTCCTGATATTTCTGTGTATACTTTATTAAAAACATATAAAATATGCATCCAATTCATAGTATACGTGCTTCATTTTTTGTAAAAATATTTACTTCATTAGAAAATATATTTTTTAAAAGGGATTTTTAGTTTTAAATCCCTGTAAACATGCCTATTTAGGGATCAATCCCTCATTTCTTCATATTTTTTTTAAATCCCTATATTCAACCGCCTATTTGGTTTTTAGTCCCGTCAAACGTCCATCCATATACCGTTAATTTATGAAATGCGATTTATTTTTAAGTTCTTGTAAACAATGTTATTTAGTATTAAGTCCCTGTAAACTATGTTATTTAGTGATTGGTCCCTGTAAAATATAAAGAAGGGAGGGACTAATCACTAAATAACATAGTTTACAGAGACCTAAAAATAAATCACATTTTACAAATTAACGGTGTATGGACGGACATTTGACGGAGGGACTAAAAACCAAATAGACGGTTGAATATGGGGACTTGAAAAGAAATATAAAGAATTGAGGGATCGATCCCTAAATAAACATGTTTACAGGGACTTAAAAATAAAAATCCCTTTTCAAAACGGTTTTGTCTACAAAAAGCGATTGCATGAAAATTAACAGACAAATGAAGCAAAATCAATAGAAGGGTCCAGTTAATTTGGAAAAGAAATAAAGACAAACTTTAATTCAAATCAATGTGAAAACTGTATCAGTAGTGATAAATTATCGAATAATACAACCTAATAAGATCTAGTTTATTGAATCGTAGACACACTTTAACAAGGCAAGTACTTTGTCATTTAGGTGTAAAAGGCATCTCCCTTTAGAGCTGTTAGCCATTACAGCTCCTTTTGGCCTAAAAGAAGGTAAGCAATTATACAAAGCTAAGACCCTATACGTGTTTGTTTGCAAGGACCGGTCACGTTAGTATAAGCTATATCAGAATAAGTGAAAATAAACTAGTATTAGTACTCCATGTTCCTTTAGAATTATGTTATTTCACCCAATATTTCCAGTGGCAGGACGGGGGGGTTGTCAAATCATTTTTTTCTCCTTGTATAATATATTATCATATCTTATTCATTTTTTATTCATAATTATGTTCCCAACAAGAATAAATAAAAACATAATCAAACAAATAAAAGGTTATTCCATTGGTATAGTTAACTATATTGAAAAAGTTATCTATCCTGGAATAGATTATGTCTCTACCCAAACATGAGCTATTATGTGGTTACCCAAATATGAGCTAAGTTATTTTGATGGAGTACTAAGCATATCTGAGAAATGGACGCCATGCCAATGGCATAATGCATTTGGATAATCTTTGGAAAGTCTTTTGACTTAAAAAAATATATATATATACTTCCATGTAATGTAACTAAACATTTATCTCACAAAACAAAGTATACACTCCTATGAATCATATGTAACTCAGGAGAGAAACAAAAAGGATATCTAGATTCAACTTGAGGAATCAAATACTTTTTACGATATGGTTTATAGAAAAGAAACAGGAAAAAAGGAAGTTTAAATAACAATCCTCCAAACTTCATTTTTAAATCGGGTATAGATTTATTATACTAGGAGGGATAATAATCTGTGGACAGTTTTCATGGTTTTATGTATGTTATTTTATTTTATTATTATTATTGGTATTGTACATGCTGTCCCTAACTCCCTATACATGCAGCCCCCATGCAAATATGCAATCTCATTTCCTTAATGAGATTTCTCTTTGTTAGATGAAACGTCTAATTTGTTTATTTTTTAAAAAGTACATACATATATAACATTATAATATATATGTCATTTTATGATATAATAACATGAAATACACACTTGAAAAAAAAAAGATCATGAGAACTACAGGATTCTCTCTGTAACACTACCTTTTTTTTCACACCTTATTTTACACCTTCTCTAACTCAACTATACCATATGATAAAAAAAAATGATCAATTTCAAGAATGTGAAAAGATTGATTGTCCAAAAATCTACTTGGTTCCAAAATTGAATCAATTTAAAGCATGTGAAAAGATGATTTCCAGAGATTTCTTTAGTTCCAAAATTAAAAACTGAGTGAGATTGGAAAATCAAAAGTCAGTATGAACGTATAAAAATACCATGTTTTGGAGGGGCTTTAAAAAAAAGAATAAACCAAGAACACAAAAATTGCTACACATACGTGCAAACTTGCGCACATACTGAATGACAGAAGACACAGAATCGGTTGATTGCAAATACCTACCTATCAAAAACAGTAAGTCCAAAAGGTAACAGAAATTCAAAAGCGAAGATCGCCACAACCATTAAGAAAGGTGACAAAGTTCCAAAAGCGAAGATCTCCCAACAATTTGTGCTAGCCCCAACGTGGAGGCTATGGATCTGTTGAAATCATGTTTATTTAGGGGGACAAGCTGTATGTCAAAAATGTATGAGATGATAATCAAGGCGATTCAAGATTGGAGTCAATTCTGTGTAGGGGCGAGCAAAGTGTTGCATACAAGGGGTAAAATTTGTATTGAGGACCAGGACGGAGTGTAGTAGACACTTCTACTGAATCTGAAGTCCAGGTTTGTTTTGTCTTTGTAAGCCTTAAGCTCTTGCCCCATTTTATAATACAATGGCGGTTAGTCTCCCACCTTTCCATTAAAAATAAAAAAACTGAGACAGTGTTCATTGTGATCCCATGAAATGCAAAGCAACAAGGCAAATACATTCAGACAAATTCTACCAATGGCACCCGATCAATATTTCCTGCATGGAACATGCAGTCTATTCTGAGAAACAAAACAGTAGTATTTATCCAGGATCCCTCCCTACTCAGAAAACAGATATACAAACATGCATCTTGACAATAAACATTTGGAAATGCCAGGCAACAATCCAAAACTGACAACATTTTAAAGTGAAATAATGCATTGTCGAGTGGGATTTACCTCAAACAAGTGTGGACGTGAGGTCAGTCACGTCTGACACAACTTGTTTGTAATCTGAGATCAGTTTCTCTTGCTCCTCTTGGCCCAGCTCCCCCTTTGTGGGTTTGGTCATAACTAATACACAGCATGTCGGCCTTTTTGTTGCCCCTGCGGTCGCAAGATCCTGAACGACAAAAAAAAGGTTTAATAGGGTGAAGAATTGAAGGATCAAAGTGGAATACACCACTTGTGATGGTGGAAGCAAATGGAAACATCATTGATCCAATCTAAAAAATAACCCCCAAAATATACTATTTTGTCAAAATACCATCATTGAAATCATATTCCCAGCAATACCCCTAAACAGGTCTATGTTGTGCATGGATGCCTTTTTGCTAACATATATAAATTTTAATATGTGCACTAATAGTCAAATACCCCTCAAAAGGGCAATCATGCACAACTTAAACCCTTTTAAGGAGTATTGCTGGGAATAGGGTTTCATCAGGGAGTACATTGACAAATTAGGAATTTTCAGGGGTATCATGCATGAATCAAATATTTAAAAAATTGATTTATGAGTTAAACTTAAGTTTAAACTTCCGATGACATCCTAAGAGGCCTCGATCCTTGTGCACAAAATTCATGTGTTCTTATTATGTTGTGGATGATCAAATTAGGCATGTCTAACATAGTAACATGACGCGATGCTGGCACACCTCATTCATGAGGAAAATGCACATTACAGTCTTAAATCAATTATAACATGCATGAATCAAATCTTCTTAAACTCAAGAGGCATCACTTGATTTGTAATTTTAACTCGGTGACATTTTTAAGAGTCGCCCTTGATCCTCATACATAAAATCATGGTTCTTAATATATTGCAGAGGACTAGAATCGGTGCATCTAACATGGTGTGATGTTTCCAATCCTCATTCACAGAGAATGCATATAATAGTATGGTATCTGAGAGATCCTAACTCACCTCTTTTGAGTGAACGTAAATATATGGGATTTCAGCTTCTTCACATAATATGGGGACATGGGTGATGACATCAATTGGAGAGATGTTTCCAGCTATGATGCACAATCTGCATGAGATGGAAAATCAACTAAAAGATCAGTCATTTGGCAAAAACTATCTAAAAAAAAATTGCAAGCTAGAGATCGTGTCCAGTCATAGAACATAATGCCCAAATTTAATATTCTCTCTTTCATTCAGAATAAAACACATTCCATAAAGAATTAACAATATTTAACAGTTTTCATTAGTCAGATGAACTACATTTTTTTTTCTTTTTTTGACTGACCAGTGGGCTGTCTCCCATATTATAAATAGGGTGAAGTCCAAATATCAAAATTACAAGCAAAAGACCCGTGTACTCCCCCAATGAACTACAAATTTTGAGCAAAAATGGAGGAAACAATATGTCAAACCTTAAAGTTTGCAAAGGATAATCAAACATAGGTAGTAAGAATACTCATAATATTTCAGGAGACGACTTACTAATGTACTGATAAGAAATTCATTTAGTGAGCTGGGAGAAAATACACTGAAAAATAGTGCATCCCTCAAAGTTGTGCATGCTCACACACACACCTACAGGTATGCATACATGCGTGCACTGGATAAGCTATAGCCACGATCAAGCTTCCTAACTTCCTTTTCAAAAATTATAAAGTTCATCGGATGAACATTAAACTCCAGCATTTCGATATACTGGTTGGTGCCTAAAGTTGTGCTACAAGCCTACAACTTCTCTACATAAAGTTAGGGCATATTTGGCATTGCATTTACATAAGAAAATGTGCTCCTCAAAAATTATTATCATATAAATAAATTTATAATTAAAGGACACTTCTTGTTTGATGTTAAGTAAATAAGCTTGAGGATACAGAGCAGCATCTCCAACCCAGGGCAATAAGTCATTTTAGTGAAAGCTTAGGTTTCTTTTTCCCCCTGAAAACAGCAGATATGCATTGAGTATATAACATATGGCAAAAAATGGGTGTTTCATGTACACTGAGTATTGACTTATATTATGTCAGCAATGACATGAACACGCATATTAATACTGATGTGGGCAAGAGATAGAAAAATGGAAAAGGACAGTGGAGGGGATAGAATGAGATAAAATAAAATGAGAAATTATATGTAAAGTTTGAGCGTGAATCTGATACTTTATAAATAGTAATTTGTGGTCATGTAAGTCATAAACTAAAAGAATAATTTCTCCGCTTTGCTGCGTTCATGACTCCTACATTAGGTACATGTACGAGCAAAAGAAATAGAATATCTCAAGATAATGAGAAAACTCACCCTTTGTTACCACGGCGGATACTTTTAACCACTTCCTTCACTCCTCTTCTCAAGCATTTGTGTTCAGAAGCTGAAATAAAAAAAAACAATAATTGGAACCAGTGTTCAGATATGCAGTATGCGTTTTGCGTGCGGCTGAGGTACTGCATATAGTATATGCGGTATGCGGAAGTATATGCGGGAGTATATGCGGTTCTTTAATTTTATTAATAAAAAAATAATTTTATGATAATGATTTCCAAAGAAGTTCATTACATCACTTAAGTTCTGAATTCATATGATACAGACCATGTACAATTCATAATAGTGGTGAAACATAATAAAAATTCTATATGAAAACATATATCATCCATCTTAATATACATATGGGTGTTGAAGATACCATATCATCTAATAAAATACCATATATTTAATCCCATCTAAGCCCATCAATATCCATCTTAAGTCATCCATATCATGTGGGATTTTATATAGTAATAGGGATTGGTGGATTGCATGATAGCATTAATGGGAATTGTGGGCCATGAATTGACACATGGACGGATATGTGTAAGCTGGATGGTGAGGTAAATTATTCACCACAAACACAAAGACACACAGAGAGAGACAGAGAAACTAAGAGATTGACAGATAGATCAAAGAGAGGCAGAGAAATAGAGAGAAAAATCAGAGAGAGAGAGAGAGCATATCAGCTGAAGAAGAAGCCACGGGACTAAGAGCTGAAGAAAGCCTGAAGATGTCTTTGACATGCTCCTCTGATTTTTGAGAATTTGATAAGGATGTTGTTTGTTTGGAAAGTGGGTCAGAACAATGTTCTAAAAAAAACACTAGGTGCTAGGCGGGCAGTCAATGGCCGCCTAAGGATCAATCGGCTATGTGAAAATTAATCAGCCACTACTTTAATATAGAAATATGATATATAAAAGTGAAAAATACAAAATAAATAAAATAAATGCAATAAAATGGGAAGAAAAGTAAAAGAATTGAATTAATGTGATTAAACTCCATATAACCCCCACCTAATCCCATTATTCAAAAAAAAACCCCACCTAATCCCATGGCTGCTCACCCCCTAGACAATGTGGGCTAGGCCTGATTTCGCCTAGGCACACACTTATCCCCCGCTTAATCCCACTTTTTAGAAGGCTAACCATTTATTTAGCATTACCCAATCAAAAACACGTATTTTTACGACATATTGGAAAGTACCATATGACGATACCTAAGACATACGTTCGCTAGTCATACATATACAAGAAGTGTAATGTCATTTTGAATGAAATGAAAAGAGTCAGAGCAGAACTCATCCACATGTTTGTTCAACAAGTAATACTTGTTTCACCATTCAATGCCGTCAAACGTGGGAACAAAAAAGAGAGGACATGAAAGAATGAACAGAAAAAAATATGAAAGTACCTTTCGAAAAGCCTGACATGGTCAAGAAATAAACACCATGTTCAGCTCAACAGGTAAGAGCTAATAAGCAACACTGTGGCATTTCTCTGAAAAATGACATAGCAAGTACAAACTGAACTACTACCTGCTCAAGTTTTACACTTCTTCTATTCCCCAAATCACATATTCTTATTTTTGAATTCACACTAGCACCCCAATTCATGGTACTTTGATCACTTGCAAGAAGATAATTAGTGAAAGTAAGGAAAAGAAGTTCAAGGGCATAAAAACTATAATTCTAATTCTTCAAACAGGAAATGTGTATGAATAACACCATTCCAAAGATGTTCTGCCAAATCGATAAAGGGCTCATATATCTAAAGCAAAGCTCAGTGGTTCAAATTCGAGATTGCCCATTAAGAAGAATCAACAAAGACTTTGACAAGAATTCTGTTGAAAGATGACACAAATTAACTTGAGGTCACAATACATATCAGTATAAGAACATGGGTCATAACAGAAAATAATAATACCAATTCTTCAGACAAGAAACATTATGAATAACATCAAGCTCAAATACCTAATGTTAAGTCCATGGGTGATAATACAAATCAACAAACCATTTCAATAACAGAAGGAAATCACAGAACAAGAAGCTCAAGATTGCCGTTCAAATAACCCACATCACCAAAAACACTACAAAACAAAAAGAAACCAATTTTATGCAAAACCCACATCAACCCATCCAAACAAAACGCCATACGGAACCTCCAAATAAAGAAAGGCAGAACCTTTTCGCCAAAAATGAAGTTAGACAGAAAGACAGAGAGAGTGACCTCTTCTGATGAGCTTGAAAGTCTTCTTGGAGAGCTTCTTCCCGGCGAGGGGTCTCGCTATGGGAGCGAGAGACACCACATTCTTCTTCTCCTTCTGCGCCTTCTCTGCTTCGCTGTCGCTTCCCATCTCTCTCTCTCTCTCTCTCTCTCTAGAAGTTGGTCGATAAAGAGAGCTTCAACAAGACGGCGAGGGTTTTGGAGGGGACGAGAGGTTTAGGGGACTGATATGATCACTGCCGTCCATTTCTGAATCTCGGAACCCCCGGCTATTGAACGGTTGGGATTGATTCGTTTTAACAAATAAAACCGCTTCGGACGGTCAGGATGTCTTGTATGTATTGGATTGTGTTTTATATATATAATGCGATCGAAGTTGTATGGAAATTGACGGCCCAGATGAAGGGAGTGGAGACAAATGACTGCGATCGACGGTTGGATTTTACGCAATGTTTCAAATTAAATGATTTGTTTAACTGTGGATCGGTCAGTTTGTGATTTGACAAATCGTTTGGATGGAGAAATAAGTTATTACGAGCTTTATAATTATTTTCATCATAAATAAGTATAAAATGTTTTTTTATTTATTATTTGAATTATTTTTGTTGAAAAATATAATAGTAAAATTTTTGTTGTTTAAATAAAATGTAAATAAGGTATGAATAAAAATTTATAAAAGATAAAAAATGATGACAGATTAACTGAAACCAATATACCACTTTATATTTATTTAATTATGACATACAAATTGTTATTTTTTTCCAACATTTGAAACACCCACTTTGAGTTTTTTTTTTTACTAATTTTCACTTATTCCAGATCTATTCTCGAACCAAATGGAGGCTTACGAATAGATTGATTTTTTTTCCATTCTCATATCGTTGTAATTTAAGTAATAATTCATCAATTTATTGCATACCAATTACGTTATGGTTGATTATTCTACAAAATATTATTAAATGCCTCACATGGTTATGCAAGTATAGGAGTGCTGCAGCCCTAATTGAGTACATGATAACTCTAATTATACTCACTATGTTAGGTGAGTATATATTCAATTAGAAAGAAAAAAAAGCACAAATGTGTGTACTCAATGTATTTGATTATATAATTTTTTTTTGTGAATGTGTGTATTTCATTAAACAAGTATATAACTTTCAAAAAACAGGAAAAACATACTAGACATTTTTCCAAAGTATACAACCCATCAAGGAGAATCAACTACTTTTTTTCTTTTTAAAACCATAGAAAGTGAACACTGCAATTTGGTTCTGAAACAGAAGTACAGAACTACTGAAGCTGTAGATATAAAGAAGCATAACAATTCATCTGATTTTGTTTTTTTTGTGAATGTGTGTATTTCATTAAACAAGTATATAACTTTCAAAAAACAGGAAAAACATACTAGACATTTTTCCAAAGTATACAACCCATCAAGGAGAATCAACTACTTTTTTTCTTTTTAAAACCATAGAAAGTGAACAATGCAACTTGGTTCTGAAACAGAAGTACAGAACTACTGAAGCAGTAGATATAAAGAAGCATAGCAATTCATCTGATTTTGTATTCCATTGCCAGTTTTCATTACAACAATGATCAAAATCAAATACAGATACAATGAAAAGTTTAACAGCAGCATCGTTCAGGAACGAACGGCTCCCCGCACTCATTGTTATGGCTTCTAAACAATGATCAATAAAATCAGACCAACTAATAACTTCCATATAAAAGTTCCATGCCTGTTATATAATCAATCAAATTCTCAGACACAAATCTTTCATTACTTACCCACACTTCAGTGCAAAATTAACTGCACAGATCAATTTAGAACAGCCCATCACCTGAAAATGGAAGAACATAGCACAATTTCTATAAGAATAGTGATATGAGAGATTTTTTTCCCTAACAAAAATGAAAAATGAAATAACTTATTTCAGAGGGAAGGAATCCTTACGCAAGCTGTCCAGGGAGATATTGCTGACATTCTCCCCGGTTTTTATCAGACGAACCTTTCCTGTAAGGAATATATGTAAGAATGCAAATTTGAAACCATAACCATATTTTAGATAGGATGTACCAATAAAGATGCATGTCCCTCATGTAAAGGTTGAGGTATCCAATGTTCTTTTCACTTAAAATCAAGGTAATCAAATGCGTTTCTTATACAAAGAACAAGCAAGTTCGAATATAGTCCAGAATACACCCACAAAAGAAGTAAGAATGCTAGCATACCATCACGACGAACACAAATCTCAGGCACGTTTCTCACTTGACCGTTAATGCTGTCATTGTAAACTCTAGTTTCAATGTCCCCCTCAACAAAAACTGGTGAGCTGAAAGGGGCAAAAAGTAAATCAAAACCAACTCAAGCGATGAATCACAATGATGTAGGACATAAATTATCCTATGAATACTTTTTTACTAGTTGTCGAACAGCATAAGCTCCAATATTTTCATTATGCACGGCGATACGATGCCATTGAGCAGGTTTTGGTGTGTCCTTGTCTCCTATCATTCTTTGGTCAAACATTCCTCCAGTCCCAACAGTAAAAATGGTCACAGTCCTCCCATTCCTCAATATCTTTTGCACCGGCGGCTGTCTGATTTTGCCGCAAATGATTGCCTGAAACGAAAGGGAAAAAAAGAGATATATGAATTATATATCATCCCAAGACATTTGAGTGAAAAAAGAGCAGAGAATTACACAGAAGATACCTTGTGCACCCCACGGAAATTCCAACCTTTCTTCGGGTCAACACCTTGAGGCTCCAACACTCGATTGGCATTAGGGAGAAAATCCTCATCCTCAACAACATTGTTCTCTTCATCGGATGACATGGTTGAGTGCCACATAGGCAATCCTTTGCACAAACCTGCGACATATTAAGTGAGACGAGTGAGACCATCGATTACAACTAAAGAATCAAGTTCTATATATATAGGAAGATACGATCTAAATATTTCTCAAAGGCACATAAATGAACATAAGCCCACACTAGCAATCCTTTGCACAAACCTGCGACATATAAAGTGAGATGAGTGAGACCACTGATTACGACTAAAGAATCAAGTTCTATATATATAGGAAAGATACGATCTAAATATTTCCCAAATGCACATAAATGAACATAACCCAAAGGTAATATTACAGAAAAAACTTCAAATCCTCCCGGGCTTACCTAATGCACAAAATTTGTGGGTGATTATGTGAATTTAGGGTTTTCAAAACTAATGCAGGTGTTCCTCGACATAAAATAACTTTTCAAGGAGACATCTCATTTGTTTTTCATGAACCAAAACAGCTAGTCCATAAGCATCCAGAACCGAGATAATAAGATTCATAGTGTAGGGATGGGAGGCGAAAACCCCAATAAAATAATCCTCAGTGATGCACGTGCAGTATTTTATATCAAAATATCAAGCATTAAGAATTTGGTAATCATTTTACACTAAGGCAAGAAAACTCCATCAAAACGAACTAATCGAGTAATTCAGTACTCAACGACACAAATAAAAGAGCGAGCAAGATCGATCAAGTAAAACTACTCACACATCTCAAAAACTACCAAGATTGTGGTTTAGTTGGTGCACAGGATATCTGGGTGATTCATTGGGGGCGGTGATTGGAGGTGAGAACCGAAATAAAATAATCCCCAATGATGCAAGACCAGTATCTTATACTGAAATTCTCAATCATCCAAAAGAATTCCGTAATTACTTTACACCCATCTGAATCTACGGCGAGCAAATCTCAAGAACTAAAAAGGTTGTGTTGGTGCACAGAAATACTATAATAATGGGAGGTGAAAACCCAAGTGAAACAATCCCACCAACGCAAGTCCGGTAACTTATACCACAATTATCAAGCATCCAAAACAATTTGGTCATCACTTTACACCCATTTGAATCTACGCCAAGCAAACACCATCAAAACAAATGAAATAAATAATTCCATACACACCTATCAAGGACACGGATAAAAAGAGCGAGCGAGCGAGCAAACTCGATCAAGTAAAACTACTCACAGACGTGGGGAGGTTGGAGGGGATCACAAAGACTTGCTTGTCTGGCCACTTAGCTATAGTGGAGCCCTTTCCACCTCTGCAGCTTGGCAGGCCATTTGACACAAAACTCAGCAAATCAAATGGTGTAAATGGTTATGGCATAATCATGAGACGCCTAAGCATTCGTGTTGTGCTTGGCCAGCTGTCCATGGTAGGACTCCCACTTTGGACATTCTATTTCAGCGAGGAATTGTCCATGATACAACGTGCAAATTGTGTCATACAGAACAAGAAACAAGAGACCACCTTTTCATCAAATGCCCTTACTCAGCATTTATTTGGACACACATTTTAAAGATGATGGGGGAAAAGAGAGCTCGGCATCCCAATCTGGTTAGTCTCACCATGTGGCTGATTGACCTCTTCCCAGTTGGAGCTCCTATGATCATCATGCAAACTGCATGGACTGCTACAATCTGGTGGATCTGGAAAGAGAGAAATGACAAGCTACGATCTCCCAAACAAAGGCACAAGTTGACCATTTGTAGGCTCATCAAGGATACAGTGCAGATGCTGCTTCGGGGAAAGAAACTAACTGAGGATCTGACACCTTCAATGACGAAGCTTGCAGAGGACTGGGGTGTCCACATTGATAAAAAACAAACTGTTTCCATAATCACTAGGTGGTCCACCCCAAAACCAGGTTGGGTGAAATCAAATTCGGATGGCTCTCTCTCATCTACTCGAGCGGGTTATGGGGCATTGGTGCGCAATTCCAATGGAGATTTCCTTGCTGGTATTGCAGCTCAATCAACCAAATAATCCATTAACTTGCTTGAGCTTAGAGGGATCCTTGCAGGGATTAAACTTGCGCAACTTCTTCGACAGACAAAATTGTGGATTGAAGGAGATTCCAAAACAGCGATCAGCTGGGTTAATGGTAGAGGCTTCCCCCCATGGTTAGCCATCAGGGTCTTGACTAACATTAGGGATCGGCTACGCCAGCTATCGGATTGGAAGGCCACACACATTTATCGTGAGGCTAACCAACCAGCAGACCTGCTTGCTGCATGGCGTACACAGGATGGTCAAGAACTTTTCTCGCTCAGTTCTATATGGCCGGAGCTACAAACAATCATTCTTATGGATGCCCAGGGAACAGAGTATCGGAGAACAAAATAGGACTAATAATTATCTTGCTTACTACTCTGGTTATATTTATGTTGGAAGAGATCTAAACATGGCTGGGGACGCCCTCCCCTCTATGTTTAGCTATCCCTATGGAACTTAATACTTTTTGTAAAGCTCCTTATTTTTGTATACATGTAAATCTTCATAGTAATACAAAAATTTTCATTTACCCTCCAAAAAAAAAAAAAAGATTGTGGTTTATTTTGTGCACAAGATTTGTGGGTGATTCATACTATAGTAATTGGAGGTGAGAACCCAAATAAAACCATCCTCTACAACGCAAGTCCAGGATTATATACCACATTTATCAAGCATCCACAACAATTTGGTCACCACTTTACACCCCTTTGAAACTATGGCGAGCAAACACCATCAAAACGAATGAACCAAATAATTCCATACAGACCCATCAAGGGCACAAATAAAAAGAGCAAGCAATATCAATCAAGTAAAATAAAAATACTCCCACTTCTCAAGAACTACCAAGACTGCTGTTTATCTGGTGCACAGGATTTGTGGGTAATTCATACTATAATGATGGAATGTGAAAAACCCAAATAAAACAATCCCCACTTACGCAAGTCCAATATCTTATACCACAATCATCAATCATCCAAAACAATTTGGTGATCACATTACGCCCATTTGAATCAACGACAAGCAAACACCATCAAAACAATTCGCACGCATCAATCAAGTAAAACTACTCACACATCTCAATAACTAACAATCTTAACATTGGGTCATCCAATATGGAAAAAAATAAAAAAATTATAAAAAAGTCCACCAATAAAAGTGTATCCATACCAAATGGACAACGAGCTCGAGATGGAGCAACTCTTAAACATTTCAACACCCCCGCCGCCACCGCCGCCGCCGGGGACGGACCCATGACGCGATGTACCTGTTTAAGCATAAAAAGATCTGCAGGGACACGGTGGCAGTGAGTATTCTGAGATTGAAAAGCGAAATGAAGAAATCTCAGGTTTGGGTACCTTCAAATGAAGTTGGTTGGGTCCGGAGAATCCTTTTTCGGTGAGGAATATTCCGGCGAAGTATAATCGAACTCTCTCTCTCTCAAAAATTTGGTCGAGACGGCGAGGGTTTTGGAAGGGGGGGGGGGGGGGGGGGGGAGGGTTTAGGAGGCTGATGTGATCACGGCCGTCCATTTCTGAAACTCCGAAAGACCAGCTATTGGACGGTTTGGGATTAATTCTTTTTAAAAATAAAACCGCTTCGGACGGTCAGGATGTCTTGTGTGAATTGGATTGTGTTTTGTGTGTATAAAGGCATTGAAGTTGTATGAATCAACGGCCCAGATGAAAGGACCGGAGACTGTTATATTATTGAACGGTTTACTTGTGGTACGATATAACTTTAAATATGATTAAAAATAAAAAAAAAAGACTATGTTTAGTTTCATGATTCCAAAATTGATTTTAAATAAAAGTTGTAGGTTGCGTTTGGTTGTGCGATTGTGCAGCGTTTGTAATTACAGAAAATTAGTTCTATAATTGTGCAACCAAACAGTTTTGTAATCGCAGCTTCCTGTAAACATATTTCAGGTAAACAGTGTTCAAAAACTGCGATTTGAGAAAGCTAGTTCTGCAATCCTCCATAATCAGTTTTAAACCCAGCGATTACAGAAAATCAGTTTTGTAATCGCGTTACCAAACACTATCTTAGTTTAAAACTAATTTAACAGGAAATTGTCTTTCCACAACTTATAAAAAACTATAAATTTGGTCCTAATTTTCTCTTTGAAAATGGATTTGAAAAAAATAGCTTTCTAAAATAAAAAAAAATCCAAAACGGGCCTAAAAATAGGAACTAATTCACTAAAAAAAAAGGTTTTTCATTTGTCAAAACGAGGCTCTAGATGGTACATGAAAACTTAAAAAATATAAGACATGACTGATAATTTGATGTGTTATAGATATAAGTAAAACAATAAGTTTCAAGATACCAAAGATCAACCAAAAGAGAAAGATAAAGGTAATGGTTATTCTTTGTATTTCTTATATATTTAGAATATAATTCATGCCTATATTTATAGACAACAAACATAACATTACAAGAGATAATAAAGAGGATTTGATTTTAACAATCCCTTAAAATAAGGATGAGAGGTTACAAAGAATCAAATGGATTATTTATAATGGTTAACCATATTTACAACACTCTCCCTTGTATGACCATACCACTATTATACTAAGGTAATTGCCTCGTTAAAACATTGCTTGGAAAAACCCATTGAGAAAAAATCAAAGCAAAAGAAAAAGAGTATAATTACTTGAATCTTAGTAATGTTAGAAGCATATAATACTCTTCATTAAAACCTTGCTAAGAAAACTCAGTGGGACAAAACCTAGACGAAGGAAAATGAGTACAGTACGCAAAAGATGTTCATAGTCGAATAGTCCTCTTTATTAGTTATTCCCCTTGATTTTAGTAAGTCTCAAATTGTCTAATGATCGAGTCAATGAATATCAATTTTATGCATGGTTGGAAGAGGTAGTCACTAATATTTGCTTTGTAGATCTCCACGAAATGACAACATTGTTACTAAAATATATATTACCTATCTTTGCCCGATCTGCATAGCAAAAATAGATGCAAATTATTAGATTTATCATTTGAATAAAATAATTTCAAATCAGTAGTTACACATAGGTATCTCATACTATGCTTGATACTATATATTCTAATACCTACGAGTTGGTGCAAAACTATTATCACTAAGAGAATGTTAATTTAGTATAGTCTTGTGTATTGAGTCAAGTATAGCAGTGCAATGCATCTATAACACTCAAATATGATACTATTGAACCAAAAATGACCATGGGTGCATTGAGAGAATGTGATTTATTCATGTTAAAAGCATTGTAAGACCTTTTTTATATACTTTGATTGATGCATCAATATTCCACTAGAGTTTTGCTTGACATCTGCAAAACACATGAAATCAGACAGAAACAGTGGATGGAAAGTTGGAAACAAACAGAGACGCATGAAGAAGCTTTTAATAAACCAGAAAAGGAATAAAAGTTCAGAAAAAAGTCATGATGCATGGATGATCAGAACAGAAAACGAAACAAAAGAAGAAACATGAGATAATTTCTACATCTCTTCAAGCAGGTTACATTGATGATGCATGGATGGATTGGAAACAAACAGTCACACTTCAATCCCTTTGGTCATTTCATCAAACAGGTTACATGCATTTAGAAAGAAAAAAAGACAAAGAAACTAAAAAAACCACTGAATATGAACAAATAAAAAAACAACAACAAGACAGGAAAAAAATAAACCATACAAATAATTGAAGAAGAAGAAGAAAGGAAAAAGAAACATTGAAGAATAACAAAGAAAATAAAGGGAAAAAGCAACAATTGATGAAGGACAGAGAAAAGAAAGAAAGAAACCTAATTTTAACAGCACTTATAAAATAAATATCATATTCAGCGGATCATTGTTCAAGGGCCTAGCTAAACAGTGATTAACTATTAACAGTCAATTAAGTCATCATGGACAATCAATGAACCAAGCCATATATGATTTTTTTTAAAAAAAAATCAGGAATGGACACTCCAAACTGTGGAGATTCTGATATTAAAATAAACAACACTAAACAAGGATAGCCAAAAAAAAAAAGAGGCATTTTTACAAGCAAATGAAGAACCAACAACCTCACATAGGCACACATTGTGACTCAAAACAATAACAAACAACAAATGCTAGAAGAACAACATGAATATATCTCTTGAAGATAGAATAGTTCACCAGATCATCCAAAGAGAATAACTTGAATTGGGCACTTTCAGAGTATGAAATTCAAGTAGTTTGGGCTTCACATTGATTGGAATTTTTTTATGGGATTTTATGTTTTTTAAAAACTGGGTTGAGTATAAAGCCTACAATGAATATGTGGTTAACCCAATATAAGTATTAAGTGATCAGATTAATTCTATTTGGGTCATAACACATCTTGGTTACATAAGTTTGTTTTGGGAATGTGGAACATTATGTGTAGGCCTTGAGTTTTTAATGTTCTATTGGATTTCCTAGAAGACATTAACCATTGGTTGTTGAATTTTCAATAAGGCATTATACTTATTGGGGAATCCCAGGAGTCTTTGATGGGTAGACTCCATGATGACTTTTACTATAAATTGGCTAGGTCCCCCCTCCTCTCTATATGCAACACATCCTAGTGTGAGAGCAAGTCTCCCATCGATAGCTCTATCAAAAAAGGAGAAGGAGAGGAAGATCAAGCCTTTTAATCTTTACTTTGATTCTTATAGCATTTTCGGTGTATCAAATGGCTTCCACAGGCATGTCATTATATATATAAAAAATAAGGATTGATGTTCTAATATCTAGTATGATTATTACATTTTGTTCTTACAAGTGGTATCAGAGCAGGTCATACTAATATTAGAACTCATAGATGTCACTTCCGTTGAAGCCAAGTTTTGATTAAATCACTATACGAATAAAATATCATCATATATACCCACGGACTAGCTTCACTATGCATGCCTCTCCCTTCATTGTTTGTTTTTAATGCAAAAGTAAAATGTGAATCGATGCTATATATCATATGAAGACAAATACACAATTGATTGCTGGATGTTTTCAAACCTCCATGTCAAGCATACGTTTTATATCACAACATGTGTTCTATTAAATTCTGATCTGGCTGTTATATCACAACATGTGTTCTATTCTAATTGAATAAGGAACATGGTAAACAACATGTAATATATGAACAATTATATCTGAATCATACCATGATTAGTCTGTTGCTTGACATGACTAACTTTGGTTGAAAAAAAACCCATAATACAGAGTCTTTAAGATTCATAAAAAAAAGGACAACAAGTGCAAGAAAGGGAGTTAGGGAACGAACAAAATAAGGGTTCGTTTGGATGCACAATTTAGGATGATTTTGTTTTTTAAAAAGCTAAAATCTCAAAATCGTGCAGCCAAACGGGTTAGATTCCGGCGGAATCAAAAGCTGAATTCCTTTTAGGGTCCGTTTGGATGCACGATTTGGGATGATTTTGCTTTTTGAAAAGCTAAAATCCCAAAATCGTGCAGCCAAATGGGTCGGATTCCTGCAGAATCAAAAGCTGAATTCCTTTTAATTTTTCTCTCGAAATCTGTGTTTTAAAAAGCTTAGAAACTGCGATTTTCGGTCGGAATCGATTTTTTGAATTGAAGAGTAACTTTCTCTACCAAACATTAAACTCCTTTCAAATATTGATTCCTGAATTAAAAAAATCATCCTTAAAAAGTCAAGGTCTAAAATCATCTTAAAAAGTAGCTTTATTCCAAAAGTTACTTTTCAATCTGTGTTTTCAAACGGACCTTAATTTCTCTCTCGAAATCCGTGTTTTAAAAAGCTCAGAAACTGTGATTTTCGGTCGGAATCGATTTTTTGAATTTAAAAGCAACTTTCTATACTAAACATTAAACCCCTTTCAAATATTGATTCCTAAATAAAAAAAAAAACATTCCAAAAAAGTCAAGGTCTAAAATCATCTTAAAAAACAGTTTTATTTCAAAATCTATTTTTCAATGTGTGTTTTCAAACGGAGCCTAACAAAAAAAGGCAACTTTTTTACCTTTCATAAGCAGAGGTGAACCAATTGATAAACCGATCGATAAGACTGGAAGAAACTGTTCACACAGCCTCACCCAACAACAGAGAGAGAGATGAGAGAAGCTAGGGTTCACTGGTTCAGAATTTTTGGGGCTGGGAAGAGAGACTTTTTTTTTTAAGGAAAAAAAATCCATAAAAGATATCCCAATCAATTCTTAGAAGCATTTTGCCTAAAAAAATCTACTGTACTATCTTTTAATTTTAAATAAATGATTTAGTGTTCCTTATATCATTTAATTTTTAATAATAAAGAAGAAAAAAATGCATACAGCTCATGGGAAATAACTGAAATTCATATATGACCTAAACCTAAAATATTAAAGGGATGATAAAATTAAAAATAAGAAAAGTTGGGCCATATATGGGTAATGTTAGGGGTAATTTGGATTAAATGATAAGAGTGAGGGAGTTATATAGACATATAGATATCCGAGAGATTGATCTAAATATCGATTATTTTTTTAGGAAGATATATGCATTTTTTCAATAAAAGTCTATCGTCATTATTTAAAATATTTTACAAACAGACACACTCCACTCAACTAATATAGAAATGCTTAAAATTGTTTTTATTTGAAAATGGTTCATATTTTATTTATTTATTTATTTATTTTTAGTATCCTATCAAGAATTATCATTAAATAGCATCTTAAAAGGAAATTAGAACATTATTTTGAGATATTTTTTAAATTTTTGGGGGGGATTTTTAGGTCTTTCTTATAAAGGATTTCAAATAAAAATTCATTATAATCTTAAAAGGAAAATTTTCAAAAATTTAAGAATGTTATTTTTATCAATGTTTTCTAATGGCTTTTAACAGAGTGAAATACAAAAATCATGATTTGATTTTAAAATAAAAATTGTTGTAAATACATGCATATGAAGAGTTGTAAATACATGTATATGAATGTGCATGTAATTGTAGATGCATGTAAATGTGGATGACATCTTGGTGCATGTATACATTAGTGTATCACATTGATTGTAAATTCATGTATATTGGAAATACATGAATGAGTCATTATGATAATTTCCCCTATAAATAGAGGGCTTGTCAAACATCAAAGGCATGGAAAATGAAATGAGAAGTTCTTGAATAATACTTTCTCTACCCCTCTTGTGTTCCAAATTATCTTGTGTTTGTTTTGTGTTTCCATCTCTCTCTTTTATTTTATAACACGTTATCAGCACGAGTTGCTCTGTTGTTTCAGGTAATGTATTTTAAACAAAATTATAGTCTTGTTTACTATTCTTTAGTCTTCTTATTTTATTTTTATTTTTCTATTACATGTAAGTGTTATCCCTGAAGAGATACACTTATATAGATTTAAATACTCCTGAAGAGTTATATGTAGTTTATTTGTTGCCCTTAAAAGGGCTGGATTAGAAGTCTATAATGATATGACCTGAAGTCAAATATATATGATATATGCAGTTTAATTGGCATCCCCAGAAGGGCTTGATTAGAAATATAGAATGGTATGACCTGAAGTCATGAAATGCTTGATATAAAATGGTAGACCTGAAGTCATCAAGAGACTATCCTTAATTTTAAGCATACATAAAATCAGATAGAATATTTTAACAGTTTGTATTATGTGTGAGTGACGGGACCAACATAAATAGTAGTATATATGTGTGTGTCCCATACTCCCATGTGATACATGCTTGAACCTCTAATCATGGTAGTTTCTCCACGTGATATATAACCATGAATAATCTTATATGATTCATGTATTAATGGTAGTTTCTTCAATACACTTTTGTGGTGATATGCCATCATACATGTATAAAACTATGAAAAAAAAAGGGGGGAGCATCTTATCATGTTATGTCCCATGTGAAGAGGTATATATATAAAGGAAAATTTTCTAATCCTATTGTTTATGCTTATATGTTAGTGTTAAACCTCTCCAAACTTGATTTCGTTGCTCTTGACATCTCGGGGAAAAATTATTTGTCATGGATCCTTGAAGGAAAACTTGATGCCGAGATTCATCTTGAAGCTATGAATCTTGGAAATACAATTAAAGAAAAGAATACAGCATCCCAGCAGGATCGCGCTAAGGTAATGATTTTCCTTCGTCATCATCTTGATGAAGGTTTGAAAAGTGAATATCTCACAATAAAGGACCCACTAACTCTTTGGAATGATTTGAAAGAAAGGTATGACCACCAGAAAACGGTGATCCTTCCAAAAGCTTGCTACGATTGGATGCACCTGAGGTTGCAAGATTTTAAATCGGTGAGCGAATATAATTCAGCACTGTTCAAGATTAGCTCTAAATTGAAATTATGTGGTGAAAATATTACTGAAGAAGACATGCTAGAAAAAACTTATTCTACATTCCATGCATCTAACGTGCTCCTGCAGCAGCAATATCGAGAGCGTAAATTTAAAAAATATTCTGAATTGATATCATGTCTTCTTGTGGCTGAACAAAATAATGAGCTTTTGATGAAGAATCACCAATTACGACCAACTGGCTCTACACCATTCCCAGAAGCGAATGGAATTTCATTCCCTGAAGTGAATACAACTTCATTCCATGATCGCGGTCGTGGTCGTGGTCGTGGACGAGGTCGTGGACGTGGACATGGACGTGGTCATAGCAAAAATAAATCATGGTACCGTAATGGTTATAATCATTCCAAGAAAGATGTACCACACCACCAGAAGTGGAACAATGCTGAAGCAAAACAAGAAAAGGGGAAGAGTTCATCGAATGTACCATCAAAGAAATATGAAGATTCTTGTTATAGATGTGGTATGAAAGGGCATTGGTCGCGTACCTGTCGTACGCCCAAACATCTTGTTGATCTTTATCAAGCCTCCATCAAGGAAAAAGGAAAACAGATAGAGACAAATTTTGTTGATCATTACAATCCAATGGGTCTTAATTATCTTGATGTTTCTGATCCATCGGATTTTACTCATCTTGATGTCTCTGATTTTATTGTAGACCATAATGAAATTGGTGATGGGTATGTCCATACCAATTAATATATCTTATTGTAATTTTGCTTGCATCTATTAAAAATAATAATAATAATAATAAATGTTTTTCTTGTTTTATTTATTATATATATAAGTGACTAAATTTAATTTGTTTGCATAGGCATGGATATTAGTAATGTATTGATCGATTCCAAGATGAGTGACGATGACATATGTCTAGCAGATAGTGCAACAACGCATACAATCCTGCGTGATAAAAAATATTTTTCGGACTTAACATTAGGAAATGCTAATGTTAACACAATATCAGGAACTGCAAAATTAATTGAAGGCTCTGGAAGAGCTAATATTATATTACCAAGTGGAACAAAATTGAACATTGATAATGCTCTATACTCAAGCAAATCCAGAAGAAATTTGCTTAGTTTCAAAGATATTCGCCGCAATGGATATCATATTGAAACTACAAATGAGTATAATGTAGAATATCTCTACATTACTTCTTCAGTGTCAGGCCAGAAGCAAATACTAGAGAAACTTGTTGCACTCTCTTCTGGGTTGTATTACACAACTATTGGAACAATTGAATCACATGCAGTGATGAACCAGAAGTTCTCTGATCCAAAGATTTTTATGCTTTGGCATAATCGTTTTGGCCATCCTGATCAATTATGATGCGTCGAATTATTGAAAATTCATATGGGCATTCATTAAAGAACCAGAAGATTCTTTTGCCAAGTGATTATCCATGTACTGCTTGCTCACAAGGAAAATTGGTTGTTAAACCATCTCCATCAAAAATTATAACTGAATCTCCTACGTTCTTGGAACGAATTCAAGGAGATATATGTGGGCCAATTCACCCATCATGTGGACCATTCCGCTATTTTATGGTGTTGATTGATGCCTCAACACGATGGTCACATGTATCACTTTTGTCTTCACGCAATGTTGCATTTTCTAGGCTTCTTGCACAAATAATTCGTTTAAGGGCACATTTTCAGATTATCCAATTAAGAAAATTCGTTTAGATAATGCTGCTGAATTTTCATCTCAATCCTTTAATGAATATTGCATGTCAATAGGAATTGAAGTTGAACATCCTGTTGCACACACTCATACTCAAAATGGTTTAGCTGAATCTTTTATCAAACGTCTTCAGTTAATTGCTAGGTCCATTCTTATGAAATCAAAACTACCTATTTCTGCTTGGGGACATGCTATATTACATGCAGCAGCCTTAGTACGTATTCGACCTACTGCTTATCATAAGTTTACACCTATACAGCTTGTCCTTGGTCATCAACCAAATGTCTCTCATTTAAGGGTTTTTGGTTGTGCAGTATATGTTCCTATTGCACCTCCTCAACGTTCGAAATTGGGTCCCCAACGTCGTCTTGGAATTTATGTTGGTTTTGATTCTCCATCTATCATTAGATATCTTGAACCATTAACAGGCGATGTTTTTAAGGCACGTTTTGCTGATTGTCATTTTGATGAGTTAGTTTTTCCATCATTAGGGGGAGGAAAGCCACTGCCAGAAGCACGACATGAAATCACTTGGAATACTTCAACTTTATCTCATCTTGATCCTCGTACAAGTCAATGTGAACTAGAAGTTCAGAGGATAATCCATTTGCAAAATATTGCAAATCAATTGCCAGACGCATTCACTGATACAAAAAAGGTAGTAAAATCGCATTTACCAGCAGCAAATATTCCAGCAAGGATTGATGTCCCTGTAGGACAATCTATTAATGCTGCAGCAAATGAATCTAAGACATGCCAGAAGCGTGGTAGACCAATTGGTGCAAAAGACAAGATTCCCAGAAAGAGAAAGGCACAAGAAAAGATAAATGAAATTGACGCTCCTGGAGAGGCCTCAAAACAAGCAACAGAAATAATTGATCAATCCCATTTCTCTAATGAACAAACCCCAGAAGAGGTAGCCCCTGAGGAGGCACATATAAATAATGAGATCTCATTAAATCATGAAGAAGAGAGATGGGATAGAAACAAAATCATTGTCGACAATGTATTTTCATATGCTGTTGCTCTTGATATTATAAAATATAATGAGGATCCTGAACCGCAAAGCGTCGATGAATGTCGACGTAGAAATGATTGGCCAAATTGGAAAAACGCAATACAGGCAGAATTAAATTCGCTAGCGAAACGTGAAGTATTTGGACCTGTAGTCCATACACCTGAAGATGTAAAGCCTGTAGGATACAAATGGGTATTTGTAAGAAAGCGAAATGACAAAAATGAAATTGTGAGATACAAAGCACGTCTTGTCGCACAAGGGTTCTCGCAGAGACCTGGTATTGACTATGAAGAGACGTATTCTCCTGTAATGGACGCAATCACATTTCGATTTTTAATTACTTTAGCAGTCTCAGAAGGACTGGATATGCGTTTAATGGATGTAGTTACTGCATATTTATATGGAACACTTGATAGTGATATATACATGAAGATCCCTGAAGGATTTAAAATGCCTGAAGCAAATAACTCATCCCGAAGCATGTATTCTATTAAATTACAAAGATCTTTATATGGGTTAAAGCAATCTGGGCGCATGTGGTACAATCGCCTAAGTGAATATTTATTAAAAGAAGGGTATGAGAACAATCCGATTTGCCCTTGTATTTTCATCAAGAAATCAGAATTTGGATTTGCTATTATTGCAGTATATGTTGATGATCTGAATCTGATAGGGACTCCAGAAGAGCTTACCAAAACTTCTTTATATTTAAAGAAAGAATTTGAGATGAAAGATCTGGGAAAAACAAAATTTTGTCTTGGATTACAAATTGAACATTTATCAAATGGAATTTTTATCCATCAATCAGCATATATAGAAAAAGTCCTGAAGCGCTTTTATATGGATAAAGCTCATCCATTAAGTTCCCCGATGGTTGTTCGATCACTTGATATAAAGAAAGATCCTTTTCGTCCAAAAGACGATAAAGAAGAAGTTCTTGGTCCAGAAGTACCATATCTTAGTGCAATTGGAGCTCTTATGTACCTTGCTAATTGCACACGCCCCGATATAGCATTTTCTGTAAATTTATTGGCAAGATACAGCTCAGCACCAACTCGAAGACATTGGAATGGGGTAAAACACATATTACGTTATCTCCGTGGAACATCTGATATGGGCTTATTTTACTCGAAAGAATCAAAATCACTGGTTGGATATGCAGACGCTGGCTATCTTTCTGATCCACACAAGGCTAGATCGCAAACAGGATATGTGTTTATTCGTAACAATGCTGCAATTTCATGGAGGTCTGTGAAGCAAACATTAACTGCTACTTCTTCAAATCACTCAGAGATACTCGCAATTCATGAAGCTAGCCGGGAATGCATTTGGTTGAGATCTATGATCCAACATATTCAAGAAACATGTGGATTATCTTCGATCAAAGATAGCCCAACCATTTTACATGAAGACAATGCTGCATGTATTGCACAACTTCAAGGGGGCTTTATCAAAGGTGACAGAACCAAGCACATCTCACCGAAATTCTTTTTCACACATGAGCTCCAGAAGAACGGCGATATTGATGTTCAGCAAGTTCGTTCAAGTGATAATCTGGCAGATCTATTCACCAAAGCATTACCAACTGCGACATTCAAGAAGCTGGTGAAAAATATTGGGATGCGTCGACTCAAAGATCTTCATCTTGAACAGGGGGAGACTTCATATTGAACAAGGAGATTAATTTAATTCAAAATTGTGTACTGTACTCTTTTTCCTTCGACCAGGTTTTCCCCACTGGGTTTTTCTGGCAAGGTTTTAACGAGGCAGTACGAAAATATATATACAAGAATATTGTACTCTTTTTCCTTGGCTAAATTTTTATCCCACATGGTTTTTTTTTTAGCAAGGTTTTAACGAGGCATATTCTTGTGTAAAAGTCATCCAAGGGGGAGTGTTGTAAATACATGCATATGAAGAGTTGTAAATACATGTATATGAATGTGCATGTAATTGTAGATGCATGTAAATGTGGATGACATCTTGGTGCATGTATACATTAGTGTATCACATTGATTGTAAATTCATGTATATTGGAAATACATGAATGAGTCATTATGATAATTTCCCCTATAAATAGAGGGCTTGTCAAACATCAAAGGCATGAAAAATGAAATGAGAAGTTATTGAATAATACTTTCTCTACCCCTCTTGTGTTCCAAATTATCTTGTGTTTGTTTTGTGTTTCCATCTCTCTCTTTTATTTTATAACAAAAATCAATTTATAGCTTTCGAAAAATTGAAGTTGAAGGTGAAACGTTTAAAAAGGTGAAATGTAATTTAATTATTATAATAATATAAGAAAAGATAATCTCAATCGTCATTTTAAGTTGCTATGATGAATAATATTTTAAAGTGTAACTCTTAAAATCGATTGATTTGAGTATTTTTTTTAATTATAAGATTTCTTAAGATTTTTTTCTCTCGTAATTGTTGTTGGGTAGTGGGGAGGACGAAGGAGGGTGGCGCCATAATGAGCGGCGGAGGGTGGGGTGGGGGAGGAGGAGAGCGGGGTGGGGCAATGCTGGAAAGGGATTGGGGGAGCAGTAGAAAGAGAGAGGGAGAAAGAAAGAGGCTAGGGGGTCAGTTTCATGACTTTTAAAACTATGCTCTCTCAACTCTCTGTTTGTGTGTTTGTATGTATCCTGCGTTCGATAAGGGGAGAGAGAGGTTTTTGTAAAGTTTGGGCTTTGGAATTTAGGAGGAGGAGATGAAGATAGGGGGCTATTTTTATTTTTACTGTTATGACAAATGAATTTCTTTTGGGGCAGGATTGTTTGATTTAATTGATTCTATTTTTATTTTTTTTTGGTAAAGTTGTGTGAGTGTTTTGTAAATTAAGTTGGAGTTTTGGAATTTACATTATACGTAAGGAGAAACAAAGGTAGAGAGGGGAGAGGGCGATTATCATTTTGTTAAAAAAAAGGATTTTTTAGTTTTAAGTCCCTGTAAACATACTTATTTAGAGATCGATCCCTCACTTCTTTACACTTTGGTTTAATCTCCAGATTTAAAGAATATGTTCGGTTTTAGTCTCTCCCATGGATTAAAAAGAAAATCAAATAATTTAGGGATAGGTCCCTCCCATGGACTAAAACCAAAATATGAAGAAGTGATTGATCAATCACTAAATCCTCTAGTTTACGGGGAATTAAAAATAAAAAACCAAAAAAAAAAATTTAGAGTCTAAAGTGTCCATTTAGATAGAGATATAAAGTGAGTTATAGAGGGTACAATGAGAGATAGAAGATCGATGTTTTTTTTCTTTTGTTAAATTGATTTTTGGAATTGGATTTGTCATTTTTGTGAGTTTTTTTTTCTCTTTTATTTCCATGGTGAAATTTAGATCTCTGGATTTTTATTTGGATTTGAATTACTTCTACTTTGGATTTTTTTTTACCGACTTAGAGTACTAGAGTTATTCATCCTGAATCCTCATAACTAAGTTGGGATAGATAATATATAGTTATTCACCCTTGTTAAACATTGTTTGGGGTGAAACATAATTAGGGAATTGGAGGGATCAGAGGGGAGTAAAAAAAGTTATTTGTTTTACGAAAATAAATCAAATAGTTATGTCTAAATAATCTAGGAAGAAGCCTAATAATTATTCTAAGGGGTGCTGAAATTACTTATCAGGATTTGTTAACGTCAATTGATAAAAATATCTTTTTTAGCATTAAAAAAAAAATATTTCACCTTAATAACACGTATCCTCACATCTATCATATCACACACATCTTTTACCCTTATTTTCAAACATATAGAGAGTATTGAGTTCTTTTTAATGTTTAAATACAAAAGGACATTTGCATAAAAAAAAGGGGACGGTTATTTCAACCCCTCCACTTAATCCACCCACCCCCCCCCCCCATTTTTTTTTTGTGTTTCTAACCCACCCCTTCCCCTCCCCCTCCCACCACCCCACCACCACCACCTCCCCCTCCTCCCTCCGCCGCCTCCGAGACCCCTCCCACCACCACCACCTCCCCCTCCGCCGCCTTCAGAGACCCCTCCCACCACCACCACCACCACCACCCCTACCATCCCTCCCACCACCACCACCTCCGAGACCCCTCCCCCTCCCACCACCCCACCATGCCCTCCGCCGCCTCCGAGACCCCTCCCACCACCACCACCTCCCCCTCCCACCGCCTCCGAGACCCCTCCCACCACCACCACCACCACTCTTACCACCCCTCCCACCACCACCACCTCCGAGACCCCTCCCCCTCCGCACCTCCACCACCTCCCCCTCCCACCGCCTCCGAGACCCCTCCCACCACCACCACCACCACTCCTACCACCCCTCCCACCACCACCACCTCCGAGACCCTCCCTCCACCGCTTCCGAGACCCCTCCTCCTCCCACCACCCCACCACGCCCTCCACCGCCTCCGAGACCCCCACTCACAGGTCGGCGGCGTCTCGGAGGTGGTGGTGGTGGGAGGGGTCTTGGAGGCGGCGGAGGGAGGAGGGGGAGGTGGTGATGGGGTGGTGGGAGAGGGAGATAGTGGTGGTGGGAGGGAGATAGTGGTGGTGGGAGGGGGAGGGGTGAGTTAGAAACACCAAAAAACAAAAACAGAAAAAAAAAAAAGAAAAGAAAAGGGGGTGGGTGGATGAAGTGGTGGGGTCGGAATAACCGCCCCCAAAAAAAAATACACAAAGACATTATATATATATAATAAAAAAAACACAAGGACATTAATTAAGGTACAGTTGGAAATGGGGAGGTACAGTTGGAAATGGGGAAGCCCTTGTCACCGACATGTACTGACTCTGAAGCCCATGTATTTATGGCTCCTGAATCTGGATGCAGCATATCTTCAGCCTGGTTTAAAAGCCATTTGAGGGCCCCAGGTTCTCTTTAATGAATGTGGAAAATATGTACTGTTACCATATGGCAAGTGACAACTTCAACAATATTAAAATATAAAAATTCAGAAAATCATCATCAAGTTATGATGCATCATGTAAGTTATGATCCCCAAGTAAGTTATGAACAATTTTCTTATTTTTTAAAGTAAGTAAAATAAATCTATCTATTATGAGCCTTGCTATACAAGTCCTATTATATAAGTCTCACTCATAGATTACATGAGGTATCAAATTTTTATTAGATGCTTAGTTGTCCTTTACAAAATGATAAAAAATCAAAGTACAATATTACCACTCTTTCTAACCATTTTTACTGATACATATTCACCACTTAAAAAAATCACTTCGGCCGACCTATTCATATTTGACGAACAGCGTCACCACCCTTAGATTCCTTTCATCGCTCTCTATCATATGAGAGGTGACTCGACTACCTTTTCAGTCATCCTCCAGATTCCATATTTTTCAACCTCCATATCCGCTTTTTAATAAATGTAACTGAATTTTGACGAAACATTAAGATTATATAAAAAAACCAGTTACATTTTATGCATATAACTTAGTTTTCAAAATGTATTGCACAAATATTTCAGTTGACTGACTTTTAATATTTGGGTTTTTTTTATTTTTAAGTCCACATAAATAATAAGATTTAGTGATCGATCTTTCACTTCTTCGTATTTTGGTTTTAGTCCCCAGATTTAAAGGGTATGTTTCTTTTTAGTCCATGAGAAACATATTTAACATCAAACACCAAATTCAAAGAAAAAATTGTAACTAAAAGCCATATCAAAAGCTGCCATATTTAATATCAAACACCAAATTCAAGAAAAAAATTGTAATATATGCAAAAACAAACAATAAGAAAGGTCATACTTGAATCGGTAGACATTGAAACATGATAGCCAAATCGAACTATTGCACAAAAAAGTTAGTTACATTTGTAAATGTAAATAACTTGTATAATATATTCATATAACAAATCACTTACATTCATAAATGTAACTAACGTATAAAAAAAGTGTATGAATATACAGATTAGTTTGGAATGTAATTACCTTATGAAAATTAATGCATATAAGTCCAATAAAATTATGAATATGTAACTGACTTTAAATATTAAACAATAACATTCTACAATAAAATTTCAACATCAAAACACCGGATCACCAAAACATGTGAAAAATATCACATAAACTAATGCAATTGGTTTGTCAGATAAATTTGAAATGTATTTGAATATCAAAAAAACGGTAGAGATGGAGGTTGGAGGAAGGTTTGAAAGGTAGTCAAACCACATCTCATATGATAGAGGGCGATGAGAGTAATCTAGAGGTGGCGAAGTTGGTCGCAAATGATGAATAAGCAGGCCGGGATGATTTTTTAAAGTGATTGATGACTTATAGGAGGGTTTAAAAGAAATTTTACATTTACCTAATTGTCTCATTAATACGAAGAGGTTAACCAAATTAAAATCAAGGGTATTATCGGTAGTGTCATCAATGCCACCTCATGGGGTTTACATGGGGCCTATGTAATGGGGCTTGTGAATTATTTTCCATCTATTATACTAACAAAAAATGTTGAAAATTTCATGTTTATTCATTTGTGTGTGTGTAACATTTTCATATTTCAATTTTACCCTTATTCATTTATAATATTTGATTTTATATTGAAAAGTAAAAATAGAAAATACATATTTTAATATTTTAATGGATATGATGAGATATTCATCAAAGCTATCTTTTTAATATTTATCTATCTATATTAATAATATATTGAATGAATGGTGGTGATCATGCTACATCATCATAATTTTTGTTTTTTATTAGATTTCGATTATTATGGAATATAGGTGATAAATAACTAATTTCGGGTGAAATATGAGTTTCAACATTTGATCTCACTTTTCATCATCCAATTGTCATTTTTGAGAAAATCTATTTCACAGTCATAAGTATATATCGAAAAACTCTTTTCAACAAGCTATCGACCACCCCAATTTAAATTATATTATAAAATTTATTAATTTTTAAAGAATTTTGATAATCATTTAATTCTTGGGTTTTTTTATATATACCCTAGAAAATTACATTATTCATAAGGGTTTAAATTAAAATTATACATGAATGTCATCCTTTTTATCTATTCGAGCCATAATGTTTGCTGGTTTCAGAGTTTTAAATGGGTATTTTTACAATATAGGATTGGTTATATATGAAAAAAACTCATTTTTAATTGTAACATATCTCTTTTATGTGTAATTTCATAATAAATTTTATAAATATTTATTTAATTATTATTAAAAAAATTATCCTATCATTTATATATATATATATATATATATATATATATATATTACATGGTATATTATATTGCATATAAATGAATTGAAAAAAATTGAAGATATTGGTTGTGGGAAAATTTTTCAAAATATTTTTTTTTTATTTGCACACACATCGTGCATGGAAAAAGACTAGTTGGATACTGAGCAAATATATTCATATTTGAATTTTGATTTATTGGATTGATTTTTGAAACACTGGATAGTATGATATTAGTATCCATTCTATACATGGGATCACTTTGTAATCACCTCTTAAATGAGATCTATTTAATAGGACGATGATAGTATTATGATTAAGGGTACACTGTGTTTGGACCCTCTAAATTTTTTAAAACCTGCAAAAACACTGTGAAGTTTAAAAACATGCACTTATATCCACTATTATTAGATTTTTTCATTAAAGTATGATAAAAGTGTAATTTTACCGTTTTAATTAAGTCATTATCATGTTTTCATAGTTTAAATAACTGTATGTGTGAGTTAATTCTTACAAAATATGCATTTAAAGAGTTAATAATTGTGTTAATTAATATATATAACATATCCAAGATTAATTCATTGGTTTTTTTTTGGAATATTTAAAAAATTAATTAAAGGACATGGAGATGTTTCGGTCCCCCCCCCCCCCCCCCCCCAAAAAAAAAAAAGGGTATGGAGTTGAAAAAATACTTGAAATTAATGGGGACTTGTGTTCTTTGTGACCCTGCGCCGAATTGGCCGGTTTAACATTAATTTTGTTTGGTTTATTTTGTATTAATTATTTAAGTTAGTCGCCGACGACACCAGACAATAATGAAATACAAAAAAAGAAGGATTTACTGTATACTGTCATTACTCTTTAACGTGTGATGATGGCCTGTGCTAGAAAATAAAAATAAATAAATTATCCTCGAAACATATAAAACCTGTTTGGTTCGAGAGAATAGAATACGAAATAACTAAAAATTAGTCAGATTAATATTAAAATAGGTGTTTAAAAACTGAAATAAATGAGAGTTTGTATACTATAATTAACTGATATTTATTGATTTATCTAATCCCTGAAATTAAGTTATATCAGACCATTCAATTCAAAAGAATATGTGGGTCCACTGTCAAGTTAACTATCATCACTTCTGTCAAATCAATTGTCATCAGTTTTTTATATTTTATATATCCTTATCCACACTTTATCTACATTTTATCTAAACAACAAAATTTTTATTATTGTGTTTTAATTCCTAGACTCGTATGGGGTGTGACAAAAACTTATTTATCCCTCATAACTATATCGGGATAAATAATAATCTATGCTGAATAAGAAAAATTTTGTTTGGTTGTCTTTTTAGTTATTCTCATTGAAAAAATATAATTATTTTTTTGTTTGGTTTGTCTTGGATAAAGTGATGATGAATGGTGGATAATGGATGGATAAAAGTTTATCACTTTTTAAATGATAACTATACTCGTGAATAAGTGTGAAATATATGCGACTGATTTGATAGATGTGATAGTTTTTGAAATGTGTGTGTGACTGTTAGGTGAGATATTTTTTTTAAAAATAATATAGAAGTATATTTTTATCCATTGACATAGATATGTCATAATAAACAATTACAATCATTCATTAGAAAAGTTATCAGACTTTATCCTAGCTTATCCGGACATAACTATAATGGTTTATTCGGAGAAACAGACAGCGAATAATGACTATTCTCCAGTATTCACCTCTATTCTTTGTTAATTCGCCACCACAAATGGTGGGGGAATTGAAAGAGAATAATTAAAACACAATTAAACAAAAAATTACGTTATCCTTCTTTATATTTGAATTGTCACAAATCTTAAAATAACTTAATTCTCTATCCAAACAGGAGCTAAGGGATCCATCCATATATGTACATCTGTATATTCACTTGATAGTCCCTTTTTTATCTGTTGATAACTGCCATTTTAATGAGTTTATTTAGACTTGATCATGGTCTGGTTTGACAATATATAAGAATTCGATAATAAATTATCCTAATTTTTCCCAAAGGTCTGAAGTATACAAGTTCCTTATCCAAATCAGTTCTCTAATCTATTATTTGTATAATTATATACTCATGAGCTGCTTCTATTTTTTACATTACTCATCTTCCTAACAAACTAAAACTCTATCTTAAATGATCAGATGATCAGATCACTTAATTTTCTGAATATGTTAAGATCCTATTGGAAAATAAATAAATAACACAACCATGAGAAACCGACCATTCATTTCATGCCTACTCTGAGATACAGGCATTCATTAATTAATTTCATGCCAAACTATTATAATGTTAATGCAAGTGGATCTTGCACAGCCTTACAAACACATTTAAAGGAGGCCCCTCATGTCACCAATGTTGGACATGGCCCATGGGAATGAATACATGCAAAGTTGGTCTAGCTCTTGTCTGGCCTCGCTGTCAATTGTTGGAAGTGCATTTTCAATTTGACTTCCCTTAAATTATTTATTAGTCTACACTACAGAATTCAATAGTGGTAGTGTAACATCATACATAAAATCCCTATAGATATAGGCTAACAGGAGACATGAAATATAATATATTTATAATGAAATATATAATATATTTGTAAATCATCGAATTATAATAACTTTTGATCATGTCATTTAGAAAAATATCTCACTTGGGTATTTTCTCATGACTTAATTAGTATCTTCGCACGTGTATATATATAGGATCCAAAACTCATCACATATATCACATCTTTCACACATTTTTCTTAATATAAAAATAGAATTGTTATTTAAACATTAATAAATCATGATTACCCAATTCTTATTTATCACTTATATATCTTCAACATATATATCCAAAGCCAATATGACTTATGCTTCCTAATAAATTAACAAAAAAAAAACAAGAAGTAAAAATTTTATCCTCCATAAATTGTTATCAATTTCAAACGTTTAAAACTATGATGATTCCTAAATGAGGAGTTTTAATTTAAATATATCATTCCTGGTAAATGGTAATGTATGTTTTTTTCCTTTAGTAAAGAGAGACATGATCCGTATGTTTGTCAGTTTCAAATAAGAGATTGACATGTGTTCAAAATTATTATAAAATTCACATGTTAAATATGTGAGGTGACTTGTGCCAGTCTTTTATTGGAAGTTGACAAAAATTGATGGGATGCAATATTAGTTGGATCACATCTCATCATAAGATTCTTAAACCATGATGATGTGTTCCATATTTAAATATCATTATAATATATTACTCTACCTAACTTGTGATATAATCAAAGGTACCTTGGACCTCTTCTACATGCTTGAAAAAAATGTTTGTTGAGTCACTTAATTATATTTATATCAACATTTACATTTTTACTATATATACTAATTTAATGAAACATGCATGTACTCTTCTTATATAGTAAAAAAATAAAATATATACTAAAACAACTTTGATTGCATACTTTTTTCCATTTTACTTAATCAACAATATGCTCATCTAACTAGTAGATATTCAGTTATAAAATATAAAATGATTGTAGGAATGACTGAATATATTGATTGTTTTAAAACTTTAGAGGGAGTTGCTATGCATTAAAAAACAATGACAATGATTCGTTGAATTCTCCTTTCAATGTAGAGATGTGTATCTTCCTAAAAAAAAGCTTTATTCATTGGATTCTCCTATGTATGTAGATCTATGTATATGTGTATGTACTTTTCCTTCATCAGTTAAGTGGATTTTGGTCATTAATTAATGCAGAGACCATTGAATGGATCTACTTGTTCTTATCCAGTTCCAGTAGCCATGTTTGTTTTAAGAATAGTATGTCTAAGCAAGAAAAATAGTAATGGATAATGGTCAAACTATATATATATATACCCCCCGTATGGGGTGTGACATTGAGTTATTCGCTCCTGATAGCTATATTAGGATAGATAACAATTCAGACTGAATAAGCAATTTTTTGTTTGGTTGCATTTTTTGTTATTCTCATTGGAAAATGTAAAAATGCTTTTTTTGTTGTTTGGTTAATCTTGGATAAAGTGATGATAAATGGTTGATAAGGGATGAATAATAATTTATAACTTTTTAAATGACAACTATACCCCTGGGAATAGTGTTAGAAATATATGATTGATTTGATAGATGTGACAGTTTTTGAAATCTGTGTGAGACTGTTAAGTGAGATAAATTTTTTAAAATGACAGAGAAGGATATTTTTATCCATTTGCATAGATAAGGTCTGATAAGCAATTCCAACATTTCCTTAGAATAGTTATCAAGCCTTATCCTAACTTATCAAGACATAATTATCGGGGTTTATTATGTCAAAACAAACAACTTTTTTTTACTATTCTCCTGTATTCTTCCTTATTATGGCCTAATTCTTCATGCCATACGGGGGGATAAAGTTTTTAAGATCTTATTTTGTTCTTTGTTCAAATGAATAATAATTATGCTATGAGATGTCTTGCATTGTATCAGGTGAGAGCTTATTCTCAAACTGTGGTCCCCCTTAGATAGAATATTATACCTATTTGTTTAGTTTCTTTCCAGTAAAGAGAGATTAGTTTTTATTATTAAAGATGATTGGGTTGTTTTGTGGACATGAGGAGAGAGATTCAAAGATAAATTAAAAGTTTGATTATACACGATAAATCTCCTTCTTAAAGGTAGATGACCAAAGGCAATAGGCAATAGTGATAATGCAAAGCTGCAGATTGTTGATATTACACTTTACAAAGTGATGGACTACATAAACCTTTTTTGTTCGTTCAAATTAACAGTTAAGGCGACATAGGCCAACATACAGTGAAATCCACTACTAATATTAACAGACATGAGTCAACATGAACTAACTCAAAATATAAGATAGTTAAAGCTTTCTAAAACCCAGTCCATAGGGTTGTAAATCATTTTTTTGTCAATTATTACTCAACTCTTTTTTTTGGTAAAAAATCAATACCCAACTTGTTCCTATCTTTTCATGATCATTAGTCCTCCCTCATTTTATTTTGATTAATTGGTAAGATGTGGGATTTGAATTCATGATCTTCAGGTTTTAAATTTTAAATTTTAAGCATAGATCCTTAATGTGTATATATGGGTCAACGTAACCCTATAATATCCGATCTCAGATAGATCTTCGATGTATCAAACACAAAGGTCCTCCTTGTGTCCAATAATTTTTCTGTTATTTACAAAAATGCCATTGTATGAATTCTTTTTTCGATCATTGGCTAACACTGGATCCTGTGTGTCTCTTTATTGTTGTACCATCTGATCAGCCTCTCTGTTGTACCAACACTGTTCATGTATTATTATTCTCTGCTCGGGAAAAAAAATATGAGGACATTGGTGAAGCATTTCCTAACAAGTAACAAAATAACAATCACACTTTTGTTAGGTGTGATGTATATCTAAATTTTATTTAAAATTTGAGTAAAAATTTGATTTGATATGATATATCTTCAACCATCATTTTACGTTTTACTCAAATCTTATAAAAAATTCATATCTTCTTCTAATTATTTTCTATAAATACTTTCAAAGTTTTTCTCCAACCTTCTTCTAATTATTTACTACTCAATTTTTTTCCTTTCAAGATATTTAACTTTTAAAATTATAATCATCTAATTTTTTGAAAAAGAGTAAAAATAATATTTTTTTTATTGGAGTTAAAATAAGAAGTTAAAAAACAAAGAGACTTAAGAAAAGAAGACCATTTTTTTTTTAGTGAATTTTTTTTTTTTGGGGGGGGGGGGGGGGGTGGAAATGCATATAATATAATTTAACTAAAGATAGAGTTGAAGGAAAAAATGTCATAGTAGAAGAAAATATGGAGATAAATGAATTTTTTTTTTTTTGAAAATTTAGGTAAAAATTTGAGTCTCCCTTGATCTGGGTAAAGATTTGAGTAAAATCTTGATTTGGTATGAGTATGGGTAAATGGTTGGAAAGAGTTTTATGTGACTTTTACTTAAATTTAAATTTGGATAAATATTTAGGTATATGATTGGAGATGCTCTTATATATAGTAAGTTTGGATTTTTTTTTTGGAAACTTTTGACGTTGAAGTAATCAATTATGTAACACCTTCCAAAAATAACATTTACAATCACCATTCATGTACTTATCACCCACTTTCAAATCCCAAATTGTAATGTCCAATTAATCAACCTCCCCAACTACCCATTTCATCACTACTCTAAAAAACATAATGGACAACTAGCCTCCCCAACCACCCAATAAACAGCTCCTCTCATGTGTTTGTTTCTATATATATATGTACATGTTTGCATGCCTTTCTATATATATATACATCCAACAAAAAAAAAAAAACATCATGGAAGTCAAGCTAACCCTAACCCTAACCATGCTCTCCATGGTTGTTGTTGTGATTCCATGTGTTGTGGCAGCTGTTGTAACTCCTATAGTGTCCAACGTGGTTCTCTCGAACCACGACCAGCTGGACCTGACTCCGGCGGTGGGGCCAGAGAGCCTCGCCTTCGACGGCTCCGGCGGTGGACCCTACGCCGGGGTCTGGGACGGCCGGGTCCTCAAATGGGAGGGCCACCGGCGCCGGTGGGTTGAGTTTGCCATCACTACTCCACACAGGTAATATATATATATAGAAGTGACCATGCAAACATTCTCCTCCATTTTGTTTTGGCTTATATAATGTTTACACTATTTAAGTTGGTCCTCTCTCTCTCTCTCTCTCTCTCTCTCTGCATGAATTGGGTATCAAGTTTATCAAAACTTCTTGATTTTCTTTTCCTTCTTGTGATAATAATCGGCAAAAATTAAGATGCATGTTTATCATTTCATAAATAAAAAAAATCATTCAAAAATAATATTTTTTATAGGCTTTTTTTTTCACTGATGAAGAATAAGAATGAAAAAAAATTGTTTAACTCAGCTAAATTTTTAATACAAAGTGCATGTATCTGATCGCCTTTTTATTTTATTTTGTTAAACATAATAATAGACCTCATCAAATAAGGTATATATATTTATAAAATATAAAATATATACCCTATTGAATTATATGAATACATTTATATTTTAAATTTTGGTTTTTTATTTTTAAATCTCCGCAAACCATCGTATTTAGTGATCGATACCTCATTTCTTCGTATTTGGGTTTTAGTCCCCAGATTTAAAGGATAATTCCTTTTTAATCATTAAGAGAATCTATCCGTAAATTATTTAGTTATTTTTTAGTCTGATAGGGGCTAAAAAAAATTATCCTTTAACTCTAGGGACTAAAATACAAATACAATAAGTGATGGTTTGTGGGGACTTAAAAATAAAAATCCCTTTAAATTTATAATGAAGTATATCTTAGATACAGTGAATATGTGTAAGAGGCTAATAAGATATAAGAGATTGTAAAAATGTGACGCTAGTGTAACAACGCTCAAATAAATCATTTGAGATGGTTTGGATAAATGTGTAACAATGGGTTAGAAGTAGCACAAAAGATATCATATGGTAGCTGATGGTGTTCAAAATTCAAGGTGTGGGTCAAAGAGAACTTAAATTGACTGCTAACATTGCATGCAAAAAAGAACTAATTTAACACGTTTCACTGCACTACTCACATAAAAAGAAGAGCTAGGTTTGAACAAAATAAACACTCTCTAAATGATGTTTATAAACTAATTAAGTTCGATCAGTTCAGTTCAAAATTAGTAAAAATTCAAACTGATCGAATAGAGGATTTAGAATTGCAGAGAAAAGAAATTAGAAGATGAATGAGTAGTTGGAATATTGTTCTACATTTTTTTTCTCCTTCTTGTACGTGGTAAGTCAGTGAGATATAAATGACACAACGTATAAACAGTGATGTATTTATTACAAAACCCACACATAAATTAATTGGACATTTATGAGGCCCAAGTTTTTATTGTCTGCCTAATTTCTTATATATATACTTACAAAAAAAAAAAAAAAATCTGATATATGTACTATTATTATATTGTCCTTGGGGTTGTGAGGGATTTAGATTTATATCTTATTGTCCATGCTGACCTATGCCTCCACACATCATGACTCTCGATTTCAAATTTTATCCGTACGTAATACAAATTAAGGTTGGGGCCCAACTTTGACCAATTTAGACAAGGCTTCAAAATTGTTTTCTAGTTTTTTTTTTTTCATTTTATGGTTTATAGTATCCATTTGAAAACACGTTTGAATTTTAAATAAAATGGTTTAAATGATTCATAAAAAACATATTTTTTGCGTTTTTTAAAAATAATCCTTTTGTACTAAAGTGATAGGTGATTTTTGTTTTTTTATTGGTTAGTTTTCTTTTTAATTTCTTGCAATCAAATCTTCCCCTACGTTGTTTGTTTTTGTAAAATAAACCCTGATAACTATAATAATTAAAGAGGGATACATCTCCCCATGCAATTTATCTATCGTCAATCAAACAATAAAAATTTTATTATTATATTTCTCAAAACTATGATAACTAAAAATTAAAACACACAACCAAAAAAAAAAAGACTTTTTCTTACCTATTTTGTAAGCCTTGTTTTGGCAGTAGAATAAGGGTGGAATAGGGAGGAATAAGGGTAAATAAGCTCAAAAACCTATTTAATTTGTTTGCATGAAATAAATGAGTATAGTTATATCAGAATAAATGAGAATAAGCTAGAACTGATATTCTACATCGTTCCACCCCCTGAAATTATGTTATTCCACCTGTTCTATTCCACTTATATGAGGGAGGGGGGAATGTCAAATCATCTGTTATCACCTTTTATATATCAAGTGTCCACATATCAATCATTTTATCTCATTTTACAAATTCTTATCTACATTTTATTCATCTTTAATTTTTTATTTACACTTACCAATGAACAATCAAACAACAATAACTCCATCATTAAGTTCTTAACTGGATAAAAAATAACACAACCAAATAGAAAATGTGACCCTATTATATATCCAAACGAGAACTTAATATTTATCTATCCTAGAATATCTTATGTACACTATCCTGGTCTCTATTGTTGATGATACATAGGAGGGAAAAGCAGTGCCATGGAACAGACTACATGAAGCAAGAGAGCTTCTGTGGGAGGCCACTGGGACTTCAGTTCTACCATGCGACGGGGGAGCTCTACATAGTTGATCCCTATTTCGGGCTGATGAAGGTCGGGCCTCAGGGAGGGCTCGCCGAACAGCTCGCCACCGCCGCCGACGGTCAGCCCTTCTTCCTCCTCAACAACCTCGACATCGACCAGGCCACCGGCATCGTCTATTTCACCGACAGCAGCAACCAGTTTCGGAGGAGGTACCTACAATATGTTCTTATAAAAGTGTATATCTTATTTGAAGTATATATTTAAAAAAATAAAAAAAAATGGATATAGTTTTTCTTCCTGTATTGTCATGATATATGCCTTTGATACCTAATATATAGTCCCTTAATTTCACAATGCCACTAGCACGTGAGACGTGGATCTCTTTAGTTTGTTTTGATATCTTATTTAAAGTGAGCCCATTCCATGAATGTTGGATATATTAATTAATTGCTATAAATTAATCTTTTCTAACTTCAAGTATATTTGAAATTGGGATATCGTATTTCATAATTACATGCCTTCAATTATTCAAGTAAACGATTTGTCAAAACATTTCATGCCATTAATGATTCAAGTGTTTCTTACTCAAAACAAACTCCATATTAATCAAAATATTATAGATATATCAATTAAAAAAACATGCATGGCTTCACACTCTCCCTTGGGTGGTAATATATTTTTTTAAAAATGATTCAGTTTCACTCACGTCACCCTTGGGTTAATCGGATTTAAATTGTGACATAATTATAATAAAATAAATATATTAATTCTCAACACTAAATAAAAAATGAAAAATATTTTAGAAAAACTTTGAATAAATTTTTTATTTAACATCAAAACATGATTTAGTATATAAAATCTAAACTTTTTATTGGATTTCATTTTTATCTAATAATTAATTACAATTTTATAAACAAAGAACCCATCGGTTTAATCAATCCGTGCCGGTTCAAAAAAATCGTCTGTTCAACCGATGAGTTGATTGAGTTTAATCGGTCAATTATATCATAAGGTTTAAAAGTAAACTGAATCGGAATTCAAAGTGGGTGAAGATTTAAACGATTCAACCGGCGAAGTCCGGCAGTTATAAAACACTGCTATATACACAGTGATTCCCTGCATTCCTCACATAGCACATCCAGATCCATCTGTGCATGGCATGCATGCATCACATGTACACAACCCAAACTCCCCAACCCCCAAAACCCTAACCTAGCCCTAATTTTTTTTTTTTTAATGAACCCAAACCTCCTCTCTCCACAGGGACTGGGTATGGTCGATCCTGATCCGGGAGACCACCGGGAGGCTACTGAAGTACGACCCCTCGACGCGCCGAGTCACCGTCCTCCTCGACCGCCTCGCCTTCCCCAACGGCGTCGCCCTGAGCCAGGACTCCTCCTCCGTCCTCGTCGTCGAGAGCACCACCAGCCGGATCCTCCGCTACTGGCTCTGCGGCCCCAAAAACGGCACCTCCGACGTCTTTGCGACTGTTCCGGACTACCCTGACAACCTCAAGAGGAATTCAGATGGGGAGTTTTGGGTGGCCATCAATAATGGGAAGGGGAAGGTGGAGGGGATAGGGAAAATGAGGGCTGGAGATGGTGGCGGTGGTGGCGGAGAGGATACGGTTGGGGTGAGGATTGATGGGGAGGGGAGGGTGGTGGAGGTGTTGAGGGAGGTGGGGGCGGCGGGGGCTGTGAGTGAGGTGGATGAGGTGAATGGAATTTTGTGGTTTGGGTCACTCATTAGGCCTTTTGTGGGGTTCTATAGTAGGCATTGATAATGTGTGGTGTGTGATAGATAATGTGTGGTGTGTGTTAGGTTTTGGTGAGCATGAATTGTGGTTTGGTTTGGTTTGGTTTGTTTAGACTTTAGAGGAGTTAATTTGTGGTTTGTGAATTAAATATTATTGATTAATGTGAGGTGCATGGTTGTTATGTGTGTCTGTTTTTTTATATATAAAAACAATAATATAATGTGATAATTGGTGTTTCTCATATACTAAGGGAGGAAATTTTTAAAATTGTTTTTGGGAAATTAATGTTTTTTTTTTTTTTAATTTGGTGTGTGTAAAGGTTGTTTCGTTATTATAAGAAATTTTTTAAGGATGTTTTTGTCTGGGGAACAAAATATTTTCGCAATAGTTTTAATTTTTTTTAAAATGTTATTTTTTTATTTAATCATATATATATTTTTATAAAAAATACAAAAATGTTTTAATAAAAATGTAATATTAGCTAATTAGAAAACAAAGAAGAGCTAATCTACTCTCTGTGCCTATATCACAAGATATAACGAAAAATGGTCCCATTAATTTGTAGCTTCATTCGTGGTCATTAATATTTTATTATTATAACATGTATTATGTTTAAATGAAAATTAAAAAAAATACTTCATTTAATTTATTCATCATACTTGATTATTTAAATTATACAATATCTCAGGGTTATAAATGAAAGAATGTTTTTTTTTTTGAAAAATGAAACTTGATAGACATGCAACTTCTTTAACAGTAAAAATGAGTACACGTCTGAGGGTGTCTAAGAAAGAGGATGTCTAAAAGAGGTAGACATTTCTCTCCCCTCACCCCCAAAGAACTACAACAAAAATCAACATGACTTCTACGCCAAAATATAAATGGATTCCCTGGAAAGCCTCACAGAAGAGGCGCCGACACAAAAACAACCCTAGGCCGACACCATTGCCCTGACCATCTCTCAAATTCCCTCCGCCGAGACACAAGTGCCCTTGAACAAGGCATCGTTACGCCCGAGGCAAATAGCCCAGAAGATGGCAGGACTAAGGGAGAGCACACTGCCCCAGATGCTCTTGTCGCCCCGGGCTACTAAGTGACTACCCGAGTACCAGAGGCCGTCCAGAGAGCGGAAGTCCCATTGAGCACCCACCACCCTCTCAAGTTAGCCCCAAACCTCGCGCGCCACCACACAACCACAGAAAAGGTGGCTGGCTGTCTCCTCTTCAGCTCTGCATAAGGAGCAAGAAACAGGGGCACCCGGGCACCATAATGCATGATAGGACTTTGTTACCAGACGACCTTTAAGCATGAATAAGAGGAATGCCTTCACTTTGATGGGGAACTTCGTTCTTCAGATATTAAAAGAGAGGTGAGACATTATGTCGTTGAATGGCCTGATAGCCCGCCACCAAGAATGAGTTGCCTTGACCGAAAAACCGCCGGACGGATCACCAACAGCAGTACACATGCATCTTTATAAAATATATTATTTATACTTAAAGAAATGAATGCATAAATTCTTTTATTTTTTCTAATTGAATAGACTAGGTTAATCTAATGTAGTATATAAGATTATAAAAAACAGGATGTCAACTGGGTCGGGTCAGATTCGGGTTTTGGGATGGGGTTTGGGAGATATAAAAAGAAATCCAGCGGGTTTGGGATGGAAAGCAGGTTCAATTAGTAAAACCTGTCTCGAATCCGTCCCGGCTGTAAATTAATATTAATATAAATATATATTTGATGTAATAATTACATATTTTATCAATGTCTTTTGATATTCTCAAAAATCAAAATAAAAAGACATTTACTTTTTAACTTGGATGGTGGAGCTTTTTGAAATTTGAGTTTGAATAATGAATAATAATAAACAAAGCAACTGTTTGGTTTTCCATAAAAGGAAAGAAAATAAAGGAATGAAGATGAATAATGAATAATTAATAATTAATAACCTAAACCTACTGACCTATTGAGTATCCAAGGTGAACCTAAACCTAGTGACCCATTGAGTATTATCTAAGGGGAACCTAACAAAAAAAAAAAAAAAATTACTTTTACATTTCTCTATGTACTCATAATCGAAAGAAAAAAAAATTGCTTGCCCAGTATGGATTGGCGAATAACTCTAAAATGTGGGTCAGAGTTTTAATAAAACATTTCAAAATATATTAGTAGCTTCGAAGTACCTCCTGCAGAAGCCGAATCAACTAGACTGTTATATTGCTTTAAAAGTAAAACTTGCCGCAGGCCTATCACATGTAGATCAGCTCTTGAATGCTGAAAACACAAAATGTGTTCATTTAATGTCCTCTACTACTCTGCTAGTGGTATGTGATCTTCCATCACCATGAGAGTACCAAATATAGACCAAGTTTGAAATGAATAAAATACAGCGAAACATCATTTAAATAAAGTTGGAACTCTACAACAATATTGGATGGCATGCCATGTGACTGGTTCAATGCATGTGCTTGATGGGCTGAGGCGTTAGCCCTACCACCCTATAACCTGAAGGCCCCCCCCCCCCCCACCCCCACCCCCCCACACACACACTTGATGGAGAATGTGTTTAGTGGTAAAATATTTAGACAAAGCCTTGAGGGGAGAGATGATCCCAAAGCCTTGCTGCAGAAACTTATTGGATGGCATGCCATGTGACTGGTTCAATGCATATGCTTGATGGGCTTAGGGGTGATAAACGAGCCGAGCAGTTCGGGTCGGTTTGGTTAAAGCTCGTTCGGGCTCGTTTGTCTAATGGTTCAATGCATGTGCTTGATGGGCTTAGGGGTGATAAACGAGCCGAGCAGTTCGGACTCGGTTTGGTTAAAGCTCGTTCGGGCTCGTTCGATTAGACAAACGAGCCGAACTTGAATATTTTTTAAAGTTCAGTTTGTAAACGAGTCGAGCCGAGCCCGAGCCCGAGCCAAAATTTATATCATTTTCACATATATAAAATATTGTGATTTGTGAAAGATGATTTCTTAGATGGTGAACAATTTTTTTTAGCTAAATAAACCTGAATCGAGTCTTGGTTGGAGCTTCGGCTTGGCTTGTTTAACAAATGAGCCGAGCCGAGCTTTAACCAAGCTTTTCATAAGACAAATGAGCCGAACGTAAACACAAAATTAAGATCGACCCCGAGTCGAGTTTAGCCTAAACAATTCAAAGCTCGATTCATTTGACTCATTTACCACCATTAGATGGGCTGAGGCATTATCCCTACCACTTTATATCCTCAAGTCCTATATATATGGTATTGAATGGATCATGTGTTTAGTGGTAAAATATACAGACAAAGCCTTGATAAGGAGCAAGGCCGGCCACGAGATAATAAAAAAATATAGGTGGGGCCTTGGAAGCTCTATAAATGAATATTAAAATTTTTAAGTGAATATTTTAATCATATTAATAATAAAAAAAATCAAGACTAAGCATAAAATGAAAACAATAACAAAAAAATACTCATCGAGTTCTTTAAAAAAAATAAAAATCACAAAAATAAAATCATTTCCTTTATAGAAAATAAATAAATCCCTATATAAAATAGGAATATACTAAAAATATATTAAATATATAAAGACTTTTTTAAAATATATTAAATATATATATACGGATGATTTTTAAAAAAAATCACAAAAAAAAGACTTTGCATAATGATGTCAATAAAGATTACATTTTTCAAAGAAAACATATAAATTTAAAATTTAAAATAAATAGGAAGACATATTCAAGTTATTTTTTAAAAAAAATAATTTTAGTGTATTATTACACATAGTTTTTATTCTAGCCTCAATTCAAGTCTCGTGTGCGTCAATAAAAAATTATCAAAGCATATATTCACCTTAGCAAGGTATATGCTTTGATAAAAAAATTTCACATTTTTTATTAAATGCATTTTGTAAAAATATGTACCTCATTAGATGATGTATACTATTTTAAAAAAATTCAAAACACTTAGAGATTGAATTTAGGATTGAAAAATGAACTGATGTAAAATTATCCTTAATTTTAATGTCAAAACCTTAACATAAAAAAATTCTTGGATTTGGAGGCCCTCTTTGAAGAAGGGGCCGGGCCCTAGACGGTCGCCTACTCAGCATATGGTCAGGTCCGGCCATGGATGGGAGAGATGATCCATTTTGTGGCAGCCACAGGGAACTTGTGTGTTAAGGTGAAATTCTACTCTTTGTTTTTTTTAAGAGAATTTTAGCAATTTAATTTTTATTTAATTTCAATTTAAGATTAGATCAAATAAGCAATGCAGATGTTAAAGTTATCTGGATCAGATCAAGTTGTTAAAGAAGAGATTCAAAGCTAGATGGATATATGTATCCAATTGTCAGTACGAATTCGATCTATCTCTATCTTGACAGTGATATGGTAACCGCCACATGCCCTCTGATGTTCAGTTTATAGAAAATGCTTTGAGAGATTCATGCTCATTCTTTAATTAAGAAATGAATTCAAAAGATATTATATATAACATACCCATTTCTGTGAGGGATAAGCTATTATTTACATATGTCATTTGGATCTACTATTCATATATGATTTTTGTATCTTTTATGTAATAGCTTCTAACTTGTCCTTGTGAAACTCAATCACTTTTATTGACTTTGTCAATATCTTCCTAACCATTCTTCTTCTTCTTTGTTTGTTTATACATAATATTTAAAGTTAGAATTATATTGGATGTAAGATCAATTTTTTAATATATGTACATTAATATTAAATATCATGCAGATATAGAATTTCATGTTTTAAACAAAAAATTGTCTTCTCGACTGTGAAAATATAGAATTTCATATTTTACACAATTATTTTTTAATTCAACTAAGATCTACAAAAATACTTATTCTAATTTAACATCAAGATTTCCTTTTCATTTTGTTTACATTAATGTAATAAAAAAATTAATTATTTTATTTAAATGCGAAACACATAAATATCCATTGTAAAATGATAAAATTATAAAAAAAATTCATTATATTCATTTAATTTGAAACCAAATGGAAAGAGTGAAATTTTAATCAATTAGGTTATTAATAATCCATATTTACATTATGGTAAATATTAAACTATTATTATCAATATAAGATATATAATGATATTTTCATCTTATTTATTTTTATGTAATTAAATAAGAAAACTTAAAGTTGTTCGAATTCGTAACTTTATTAAACAGCCTTATATTAAGACTGTTGTGGCAACTGATGACATAATAATTATTTCCCAAATCGAAGGACTCCACAACAGAGAAAGACTCATCAACTACAAATCAATCAAAACTCAATGACTATTTTAAAATGATACACATCATTTTAAAAATTATCTTAAAAATAGTTTACAAATGGGGGTCATATGCTTTTTTATGAGTTTTAAATATATTTTTTTAATTTTAAAAATACATATAACCTCTAAATAAATGTAGGATGATTTTTAAGATTGTGTGTATTAAAATTCGTGTCAATGATCATACACAATAATCCTGTTGGAGCAAATCACATGGTTCCATGTAAATGGCACAGATCCACTAAAAAAAATGTATAGTTTTTTAGTGAATAATGGATGTATGCCATCTTTTAGACTTCTTAATAATAGGAAGTAACTAAAATTGTGTGGTCAAACTTTTATTTTCTCGTCACAAAGAACCCTAGATTACTTAAATAAATTCCTAGATGTACATGATCACCCACAAATCATATGCTACACACAAGTGGAATGTAAACCCGAGATGCAGTCATATTTTTATAATATTTTTTTTTTGGTTAAACATGAACATGCATATGGTTTTAATTACACCCATCACCCAATCTTCCCAACCACCCAATTCAATGCGTTACGTATGCCTTTATATATACATGTTTTTTCCTGCATATATTACCCATAAAAAAGAATGGAAACCAAAATCAGTACTCTAGTTGCCCTAACCCTAATAGTTCTCTCAAACCTCACCACCCTCACTGTGAGACCATCAGTTGCTCACACTCTCCCTCCCAATCCAAGAAAAGAACTCCTGAACTACGTCCAACTGAATCTGACCTCCGCCTTCGGCCCCGAGAGCCTCGCCTTTGACCCGGCTGGCGGGGGGCCATACACCGGCTTATCGGATGGCCGAGTCGTCAAATGGGACCGCCACAGACGCCGGTGGTCGATTTCGCCATCACCACCCTCCACAGGTGATAATGGTTAATTATCAACTTTCATTAAGAGTTTCATGAATTAGACAATGGGTTTAGATTATTGGAAGAGGATCTGACTAGTCAGGATTGGATTTCATCATACTTTAAAAATCTAACGTGACAAGAAATAATAATATATCACAGATCTTACACGATAAATCTACTCAAGTTTCAAAGCATTTTTAGTGGACTAGATGACAGCAAGTAGTTGGATGCATGGAATCATATTTCATGAAAGGCAGATCATGCACATTCCCAGTCATTCACTTGAGTTGCTTATAAATATTCATTTTTTTTCTCATAATAAAGCTAATTAAATGCATGGGGCAGCTTTTATTGTTATATAAATGATAGCATTTATTGTTATACCCTATCAAAATTTTAAATGAAAACAATCTACACATTCAATGTTTGTATTACATTTGATAAATGAACATTACATTGTCAATATTGCACTCTTGAGCTTCTTAATTATAAGTAGGAGGAGCAAGAAGTGCCAAGGCACAGATTACCTTGAGCAGGAGAGCCTCTGCGGGCGACCGCTCGGCCTGCAATTCTGCGCGGCGACCGGAGATTTGTACATCGCCGACGCTTATTACGGGCTTCTCGTGGTGGGGCCTGAAGGAGGCCTGGCCACGCAGCTCGCCACGGCCGCCGATGGTCAGCCGTTCTTCCTGACCAACGCCGTCGATGTCGACCAGGAGACCGGGGAGGTTTATTTCACTGATAGTAGTAATCAGTTTCACAGGAAGTACGTTACCATTCAATCTTTTTTATAGCACTGTTTGCAATCTATACTTTTTTTTTTTTTAGAAAATATACTTGGCCATAAAATATATTTTCTTCTTGTGAAAAATGAAACATGTATGTGTATATAATAGAATTTGAACGCATATTTTTTTATAATTTTTGTAAAAGAATATGTATTGAGATAATAAATTATATATGTACACACACTGTTATAAATTTAATAAGGTTGCAAAAATGATTTGGGTGTATCAATGTCCTCAAATTACAGTGATCCTATCTTTTGATTCTTCATGGAGTTTTGCACATTAATTGTTGTCTAATTTCAATTATACGACTTTATAAAGAGTGACTGATGTTTATTAAGAGATTGTTATTATTAATCCTATAAATGGATAAATTTTAATAATTGATAAATTAATTATAAAAGAATCATAATTTAACTTTTTCATATATATATATATATATATATATATATATATATATATATATATATATATATATTGAAACGATTAGAAGCGGTATGCGGTTGGGTGCGGTTGTAAAATGAGTCGTCTGATCACGGGTCCATCGCATCCAACGGTCGACGTGAATCGCACCCGACCATCCGATGCGATGGACCCGTGATCGACGCCACACCGTCCGCACACCGCATCTAATCGCTCATATATATATATATATAAACACGCAGTTAAAACGTATAGAAACTGTAACTAATAAAATATCAGTTTTTTGTACATCAATTTTTTGTTTAACTTTTTTTGATAGGCATATAAAATGACCTTTATATTAGAGATTTGGTTATTATTATAATCATTTTGTGTTGTATGACATACTATTTTTGTTGTTTTGGCATCATCGTTCATGTTTTTTCATTTATAAGTGGGCCTTCCTCTCATTGTTTTCTTATACACACAATAAATGAGAATGCATTCATCACATCAACATTTTCAATGTCCATAATAATTAACATAACCCTAAACCATCACAGGGATTGGGTGTGGTCCATCATAACCCGCGATGCCACCGGAAGGCTACTAAAGTACGATCCAAGAACAAAACAAGTCACCGTATTGCTCAGGGCCCTAGCCTTTGGGAACGGGGTCGCCCTGAGCAAGGATAACTCCTACGTCCTCGTAACGGAGACCACGAGATCCAGGATCCTCCGGTACTGGCTCCGGGGAGCTAAATCCGGCACATCAGATGTCTTTCTCGACGTCCCCCAATACCCAGACAACATCAAGAGAACCCCTAAGGGGGAGTTCTGGGTAGCGATCAACTCCGGGGAGGGCAAGATAGAGAGGTTGAACATGACCGGGGTGGAGGAGGGCGTCGAGGAGGCGAAACGGGGGCGGGCGATCGGGGAGACGGTGGCGATGAGGATCGATGGGGAGGGGAGGGTGGTGGAGGTGTTGGGGGAGGGGGGAGAGGTGGACTCCATAAGTGAGGTGGTGGTGGGGAGGGGTGGGGAGTTGTGGTTAGGGTCTGGGGTCATGCCTTTTGTGGGTGTGTTTAGACAGTGAGTCTCAATTTGGTGTTTTGTTTGGTGTGATTGATGGTATGTATACTGGTGTATCGTGGGAAGAAATATGGAAATAAAAATATATCTCTGTGGCATCTTTTTAATGGAATAAATAAGTTTATCTAATGGAATATATATATATATAAATATATATACATTTGGTCAACCACTGATTCATAGATTCAAGTCCCATCAGAAATAAATTGCATTGATGGTATATTTTTTCTCCCACTTGTGTGAGTTTTTATTTTACTGAGACAACTATTCATTCTCTCTTTCTAGAATAGTATCACAAGATAGTATCACAAGATGAGATCTCTTAATTTCTCTATTTGGCAGTTGGCACACAACTAGGTGGGTAACAGGGAGTACTCTTTCTTGTGGCTGGCCACAGGTGATGTGAACTTTGGGCAATGTCCATGTAAGCATATTTTGGGGACTTGGCATAGTATTGTTCACTATAAATAGCTATATATGCTGGGATATTTTGCGGGTTTGACTTAGAGCTTGCTATCATGATTTTTATCACTAAATGTATGATTACAAGTTTGAACAGATGGTGGTGAGAAAGAAAAAAGAAAAGAGCATCAATGCCAAGCCGTAGGTGACAAAAAACGAAAGAGGGGTTGGGTTCCCATAGATGGGGGATCCGCCGAATCCCCTCCCCACCTTCACCCGGGCCTAATCTTCAAGTGTGAGCAGCCGGCCCTTGGAACACAACACCCCTAACTTTGGTGATGTTATTCCACAGTCCTTATGTATGCGGCCGCTGCTTCTCACATGTTCTCCACATAAACTTGAGCCTTATAAGATCACCTCGTTACAGATTTTTCAAATGGCCCATGCACCTGCCAGCACTACCAATTAGAACTACATATGAAACTTTAATTTTAATGTCATAATATTATTATTTAGCTATCATGAGACAGATAACATTTTAGCTAGGTAGATAAACTCTCTTCACTTTTCTTTTAGATAATAATTTAGCTAAGCGAATTATATCCTGACATATGTTGGAGGTCATATGTGTTTTTGTGGGGATCCATTCTGTACGACTATTAAATTATTGCATATGATATGTAAGGTGAAAGTGATTCTAAATAAAAATTGTGTATATCAAAGTCCAGAAACATATGCACAATTACTAAAATAAAGGTATGCATGCATTGTAAGATATGACAAGACATGAATTTATGAATAAAAAAGGATTATTTCTTTCTTAATTAAATTGCAATGAATATTATAATCTTTGACTTTGCATGTTGCAGTATTTAGCATGTCTGTCTATTTAAAAAAATACATTGGTTGTCTAAAAATGTTAGATGATAGTTTGTAATTTTTAATTTAAACATTTTTTGAATGTATATATCTCTGTTTAATAAGATATGAAAAAAATAAAACAAATTGAACATATTTTTATTTTTTATTTTTTTAACTTAGTATACACTAGGTTAACTTAGTGTATACTAGGTAAAGGAAAATGTGAACAAGTGTAGGAATGATGGTTCACATGTGTTTGTGTGTATGCATGCATGATTACTAGAATGATTTAACATATATATACATGCCTATACATAAAATTATTATCTAATCCCATACACGGCAACCCTTGGATAAACATACATAATCACATAATAAGAAAATGATTTGTCAAGTCCTGGTTTTCAAATCATTTTGATTTTTTAAAGAAGTATATGTCATAGTAAAAATTTTAAATCGAGTATACGTTGTACTACTAGTGGAGTATGCCATGCATGTACTAGGACAATACATATTCTAATAATAGAGTGTATAATCGACCTCCAAACCGCCGAATGGGAAGCAAACGGGATTGAGTGTATAAACAGTAGTCCCTGTAATTCATACATGTTCTATGCAAAAGAAGAAGAATGAAAAACAGAAAGGCATTCAATGTAAAAAACAAAAAAAACAATAAAGGTTGATGCATTCAAATATTCAATGTGTAGTTTCCAACTGATTCCAATAATGCATCAAGTTGGGTTGATGACCAAGAATCCGAGTCAGACACACCTGTTTCATTGAATAAATATTCAATGTACTACCCATCCGCACCTCCTGCGTTCATCATCACCATTAATGTATATTTCACTGTTTTTGAACAGGCCAACACTGACTTCTCATTGTGGTGGGGTTCTCCTGTTTTGGCCGTCATATTTTAAATCAGAATATAATTTTTGAATAACATCGTACCATTCTATTTTTTAATTTTAATTTTTGTGGGCCCGTTTGGATAGAGACATAAGCTATTCTGGGGTTTATACCTATTCTAGGAATTGTTGACTTTATCAGTAGAATAAGTGATTTTCTGTTTGGTTGTGTTTTAAATTATTCTCATTGGAAAACGTAATAATAAAGTGAATGTGTTTGGTTGATGAAGAATAAAATGTGAATAAAGTGTAAAAAGTTGATTTGACATGTGGGCCCCATTGATGTATAAGAGGTGTTGACAGGTGATTTGAAATGAATGATGAAAAAAACAGTGGGACCCACTTATGATTATTGTTGGAATAGGCTAATTCCATGGAAAATGAAGGATTACTATACCCCTTTATTATTTGTTATTCCAACATCCAAATACCACCTTATTCCCCTCACACAAACACCTTTTTTTTCCTATTCCCTGCCTATTCCCACCTATTCCTTCCCTAACCCTCTACCCAAACAGCCCCTGTGTGTTTTAAATTTAAATAATATACATCGTTTATTAAAGTATTGTTTTTATAAAAAATATAAAATATATATTTCAACTGAATTTATAAATTTTTATTAATATAAAAAATTAAGCACCTACCATTTTATTAATATATATATATATATATATATATATATATATATATATATATACCCGACTGATAAGGTACGGCGTGCGGACAGATGCGGACACGACATGGATCGTCCAATCACGGATTCATCGTATCCGACGGTCAATGTGAATCGCATCCGACTGTTCGATGCGATAAATCCGTGATCGATGACACATGATCGACACCGCACGTGTCTGCACGTGTCCGCACGCCGCACTTAATCATTCCTCTATATATATATATATATATATATATATATGGTCGCGATTACGTGCGGTATGCGGTCGGTGCGGTTTACGACGTGGGCCGTCCGATCGCGGGTCCATCGCATCCAACGGTCGACGTGAATTGCACCCGACCGTCCGATGCGATGGACCCGTGATCGACGGCCCGTGATCGCGCACCGCACCGACCGTAAACCGCACCTAATCGGCTCCCTGTATATATATATATATATAAAATTTACGTCGATGATGCATATAACGTTGATGATTTTCTATTCTATGCACGTGGGATTGAAAAAGTACACTTTGTGAAAAGACACTCAATTTTTTAGGTGTCCAATCAATCAGAAAGTCTATTCCCCTTAAATGGAGGATTGCCTATTTCTTATTATATCTTATTAAAGAATGGAGGATTTTCTTTGCTCCGCAGGAAAATCACCAATCTAAAAATATTTCATTTTTGCAATTGGACACTCACACAAAAATCCATCGCAGACATGTTCTTGTTAAGGTATTTCTCTCTTTTACATCTTCTCCCCACTAATGTTTAGGGTTTCTAATTTCTTTTTCAACAAAATAAGTTCACATAAAATGTTGGACTTAAGATACATTCACCAATAACAACTCAAATCTCACATATTTTTTATTTTTTTAAAAATAATAAACATCATTTAAATGTATATGCTTTGATAAAAAGTATATATCACTCAATTTTGAATTAAATGAATCCATTTTAAGTAAGTGTAAGAAAATATTTAATAAAATATGTACAATTATCAAAGTATATGTTTTACTAAATTTTTAATGTAAGACTGTATTTTGGACTGAGAAAAAAACTGAGTGTAACAACACTCTAAGTTTATTGTGATGTGGGTTTTCTAGTTACATGATTTACACAATATTCACAAGTTTGATTGATTGTTAATGATTTCTAAATATATATATAAATTATAGTATATGAATAATTAGGGATCACACAACGTTTTTGGGAGCAGTGGACGATCCTTCAGACGGCGATTCGATACGTCGTGTATAAGCCGAAACTAAATATGAAAGAATCGGATTATGACACCCAATCAAAAAATCCACATCGACACTTCTCTATCACTTAAATTTGTTCATATAGTAAATAACGAATTTACACTTTTTTCTTTAACTAATTTCGCAATTGATTTCTAGTAAAAATAAATAAGAGATAAAATCATTCACTCACCAATATCCATAAATTAAGAAATAGATATGCATATCTACAATAATAGGATCTTTTCTTTTCTTTTTTGTGGTTAGCGCTAAAGGTTTCCTCTAGATTGGTTATCACAGGGATCTCTAATTAATTTCTCCTCTTTTTATGGGAAAAATCCAAATAACCCCTTATAAACTACCTGAAATCCATATAACCCCTTGACTTTTTCTAAAGTCCATATAACCCTCTAAAAACACCTATGTAAATCCAAATAGTCTCATGAGTTTAATTTTTATTGATAAATGAAAAATATTTTGTGAATATTCCATTTGGTTAACTCTGGCTAAATCCACATTTTACCAAAAATCCCCTACAATGTGTTAAAAATATAAAAAATTATCTGTAAATGATAATTATACCCCTCTGATAGATTATAAAATCATATCTAGATGGGTAAATTGTTATTTATAGAGGAATTTTCTCATTTTTAATATATTGTAGGATGTTTTTGATATATTGTATTTCCAACCAAGGTTAGTTAAACTAAATATTCGTTATTTATTAACGAAAATTTAACTCAGGAGGCTATTTGGATGTATATATATGTTTTTAGGGGGTTATATAGATTTCAGGAAAAGTCAAAGGGTTATATGGATTTCGAGCAGTTTACAGGGGTCGATTTTTCCTTTTGTTAAATAATAAGATTGAAGGTCTAAGATGCAGTGTGTAGCTAATATTGTTTAAATTAAGGGCACTGTCACACAGACCTATTGATATATAACTTGTTAATTTTTTATATACTTGTTAAAAATAGGTTTATTTAATTTGAAATGAAACGATATATAATTTTTCATCAATGCATATGTTTCATTAGACGAGGTTTACTATTTTTTAAAATTAAAACATATGGGAATTGTCCGTGACAATGCATTTGGGGTTGTATCTAACATTATCTTTAAATTAATTACACGCGTGAGAATAAAATATAAGCTCGCTTTTATGTGATATACAACATTTGAAGACTTTAGAGTGGTTTCATATTGATGATTTAGAGTTTAATTCAAATCCTAACCAGAGCAATATCATCTTATTAACCCCTTCGGTCGGGTTTGGATTGAGGATTGAGGTAACCTAAGCTCGACTTAAATAGTGATAAATTTAAATGGTCTAAATCATTTAATTGTTTGAATTTATTAGATAAAAATTGTATTGTATATTTATTTTTACCTAAATGTACAATGACTTTTATAGAATCATCACTTTATTCTCTAACAACGTGTCTCTAATTTTCATCTGTTGAGCATTGATTGTACAGGGTTTGAATTATTTAAAATGATACACTTTTAAGTCAAATTTATGTTAGAATTTGCAAAGACCCGAATAGGGCGACACATACAGCAGCAAGGCTATCTATGCCTAATACAGGGCGCAAAGGCCTAGAAGATAAAGTAGGTCAAGCCCTACTACACCAGCCAACTAGGGCTGCAACAACCATGTTTTTTTTCCTTTCTTGGCATCACCAAGAATCGAACCTAGGCTCCCCTTCCCTTTGAAAGGGAGTGTCCGTGACCAATCGATTAACTAGCTAGTTTTCTTGAACCTGGACCCGTGAGGCATTGAGTGGGTTCGAGTTGACCTACTCAAGTTTGAGTATCGGGATTCAGGTTATCAGGGATCAGGTTATATTCGATTCGCTTTCTTTTATGGGATATTTATTTAAATGCAGTTATATTTGAACACATTTTTATATGTAACATTTTCATAACATCCAGAATGTTCATAGCTCTAGCAGACTCGTCACTAGATTTTTAAAGGAAAATGTTATGTATAGTCTCTTTTCAATCCCCATTTTCAGTTTGCTTATATTTTGGTTTTTTTCTAATTTTTTTATGAGGTATATGCTTATATATATGGGTTCGTCGAGGGCCACAGGGCGTGGTCGAAGAGACGAAAGATGGGTTCGTTGGGGGGGGGGGGGGGGGCAGGGCGTGGTCGAGGGAGACGATCTAGGGATTTTGTGAGATAGATCAGATCTTTTTTTTTTTTTTCCGATATGCGGAGGAGAAATGAGAGGTGAGAGAGACAAGTAAACGAAAGGGAGGGGGTCATTGGGTTACCTGTTGACTTGGTATTTAGGTTACCAGGAAATTTTAAAAATAAAATCTGAACCATCTGTTTTGAGGTGCATTGATCGAGCGTCTACCATTTCCTGCCGCGGCTAACCACCTTTACACACACACACACACTATAATGAATTGCATCGATCTATTTACAAAAAATGTAAAAAAATTAACGATAAATATAACCCCTAATAAGAGTGTATGAAGCTAATAAAATATTTGAGATTGGAATTCAGGCTGAAAAAAGGCCTGAGTGTAACGGAACAACGCTCATTTTTAAAACATATTTCTCATCAAATTCATGGCTAGTTATGAACCCCGAACGTGATGGCGGAGTCACGTTGAGACCAGTAGGGGCAGCTCAAATTTTTTTTTTAGAAGTTCATGAAGAAATTGGCCGCTATTACATGATGATATCTTTTTTTAATTAGTTCATATATCTATTTTGGTTTAATATGCAAAAATCTACTCTAATATTATATTCTCCAAAATACAATGTGGTTGGATTTTATTTGGTTAATAAAAGATAACAAATAATTTAAACTATTATTTCAATAACTTTAATTTACATTAATATTAAAAATATATATAATATTCAATTTTTAAGTTTTTATCCTCCATTTGGTTTCATCGCTCACTTGTAACTTATTCAAACATAAAATGATTATGTAATTATAGAGCAGAAGTAATAATTTTTTGATTGAACAATTTTTTCTTTAGCTCGCTCTTCTATCTCATTTCGTGACTTTATGAATGGTTGTAGGTGTAATCAAACTCTTTTTTTTGCTTCTTCTTATCCACCATGTAATATCAATTCTTTGTATGTTTTTGTTTGATAAGTGAGTCTTGAACCATATATGATTTGGGTCGTGGTCTTGGGGAGACTCGATCTATCAAGTTCGGTCGGGGTTCCTTATTAATCATGGAGTAATTTTGGGAACCTCTTAAGATAATAGTAGGCATTCAACATTAATTAATAATAATAAAATAAATATCCAAATTAGAAAAATATAAGAAAACACGTCACAAGAGCACATAGCCTACTTTACATTCCTTCGAATAGATATCAAATAGAAAAATGTGTCTATTAAATCTCTCTAAATACAAAACAAATCATCTGAATGACTACTTCTCCACACAAACAAAACTTCCTTGGGAATGCCCAAATTCGAAACCGAGCAAATTCGGAAACCGAGACAAGGATGTAGAATCTTCTTCTACACACTTGTTTCAAATTGGGTGTTTTTGGTTCTCGTTCCTTCCTTTTCTTATGTATTTCTTTTTACCCCTTTGTTACTTATTCAAATTATCTTTTGTTTTTAATGCAATTGGGATAGCAACTATCAACTATTTCTTATTACTATTTTTTATATTAAAAATAAATCTTTAATCTTTAATTTTAAATTTTTTTAATCTAATTATTACTTATTGAAGAAAAAAAAACTAAATGTTGTATTTTAAAATTATATGTTTTGGTTTTATGATGATGATTTTTTCCCTATCTAGTGACACCATAAGCTACCGGTGCCTATGTGAAAAAATGTAAAATAAATTATAAAGATGTATATATCCGCTAATGTGAGTGTATGACACTAAGATTTTAAACATGTGTGTGTGAAAAGTGCGAGGATTACTTATCATTTAATAAAAATAATGAAGATCCATATATTTCCATGTTTTAAAAACTCATTTTTTTTATGTGAGTCTAAAATCAAATAAACATCTTTTTAAAAAAACTGATCAGATCATATATTTATTCTCATTATTTTGAAAATATAGTATTTTTAGATAAATACCCAACAAATACAAGCCATTTAAAATTTATGTTTTTGCATTCTTCCACACAATCTCATAATGTTCTTCACAAGTTAATGCCAATTCTTCAACAACTTTAATCACAATATCCATCTATCAACTCACACCAACAATACATTATTATTTACCCACCAAAAAAAACAATACATTATTCCACATGGAAAAGCCAACTTCTACATCATACACGTATAAGTTTGTTTACACATGCCCCTGGTTGGATACAGGATATGACTTATTATTGAGTATACATTTATTCTGGCATAAATAAGTATAAATAAAGATAAAGTGATTTTGTGTTTGATTGTGTTTTGAATTATTCTCATTATGAAACATAATAAAATTTTTTTTGTTTTTTTGATAAAATATAAATAAAGTGTGGATAGAAATTTATAAAATGTGAAAAAATGATAATAGTTGGTTTAACATATGATTTATAAGAGGTGATGATAATTTATTTGATAGCGGGTCCACATATTATTTAGGTGGAATGATATGGAATAACTTTAATTACAGGGATCAACTGGAATTCATATACCAGTTTATTCTGGTATACATTATCCCTAAGTATTCTAGACATCCAACACTTTATTTAATATATCCCACCTTATTCCAGAATCTATTCCGGGTTATGCTACATCCAAACGGGGGCATAATGTTTTCTTACTAGGCTGTCATGGAAATTGTGATCAATCTTGAGAAATTACATGAATTCACACAAATCATTCCAAAAACATGAGCATATCAAAGTCTATATATTAAGCTAGCTATATATTACATTGTTTTCAACTTTTTGCAGTCACATCTTTTGTGCAACTTTACAAATTTATTACTTGTGAAAAGGTTTTTTTTTGGTAAATAATTATTGTTTTGATCAAACTCTTGTATCAATGATTTTGCAGCACATACAGTGAGGTATTGGAGGTAACCATAATTATTGGTGTACATGAAAATAACTGTGTACATTTTTTTGTAGACATTCATGGATGAAGAGGCAACATAAATATTACATATTAAATAGACACCATTCCGATGAAATTAACTTGCTCTGCCCAGTCCCCTGTCGAGGAACATGTCTAGAAAACACCTTCAAAAACTTGTGACTGGTTTTAAGATGATTTCCCTAGAATTACTATAGGCTACCGGTTCCTATGTGAAGGATTTTGCAAAATCTTGTTTTGTTATATTATTAGCCTAAGTTTCTATGCAAGTTTTTTTCGTTTTGGTTTTAAATTCAGTTAGGACTGATTTCGATTGATTCCATCAGTATTAAACTGTATGGTTTATGAATCAGACTGCATAGCCAATTATTGGATATGTGTTCCACTCTTCTATTGGATCCAGTAAGCTGTTGTATAAAATATGGATTCTTAACCACCATCAATATCCAATATGAGAGTATAACATGTATCCAACATTTAGTTGTGCAGTTCGATTAATAGGTTGTGTAGTTCGATTCATAAGTTGTGTTGTTCCATACTGATGAGACTGGCCGAAGTTACTCTTGATTGGATCCAAACTCAATTTTTATAGTTATCCAATTGACACTTAATTTTAAAGTGATTTAACTGGATCAGATAGGAACATATCAAAGTCATTGGAAATATGTGTTGATTTCTATAATTGTTTACTTTTGATACAAGTTCTTAAAAGTAACTATAATTATTTAGAAGTGATGTATAAAGGTTTTTATGGCCTAACACAACTGAGTAATATGAATGAATGGGTTTGACACTTACATGGTAAAACACACACAAAACTGATTTTTTAAAAAGAAAAAAAAAACACACACACACACACACACACACACACCTCTCATACAAGCTCCTTAAAAATACTCAAGGAGAAGTCACACGAACAAAGAAAAAAAAATCACATCAACCGTCATAATTCATCCATCAAGATTTAAATTGTCTATTTAATCAAACACAGTGATGGTCCATTTAATCGAGTATAATTATTCAAATCATATAAATTTTTAATTTGATAAACCTATTAAGATTTTAAACATGTGTGTGTTTGAAAAATGGGAGGATTGCTTATCATTTAATAAAACAATGAAGATCCATATATTTCCATGATTTAAAAACTCATTTTTTTACGTGAGTCTAAAATCAAATAAACATCTTTTAAAAAAAATGATAAGATCATATATTGATTCTCATTATTTTGAAAATATAATATTTTTAAATAAATACCCAACAAATACATGCCATATAAAATTTATGTTATTTGTATTCTTCCACACAATCTCATAATATTCTTCATAAGTTAATGCCAATTCTTCAACAACTTTAATCACAATGTCCATCTATCAACTCACACCAACAATACATTATTCCATATGGAAAAACCAACTGCTACGTCATGCACATATAAGTTTGTTTACACACAATGTTTTCTTATTAGGCTGTCATGGAAATTGTGATCAATCTTTTGAAACTACATGAATCCACACACAAACCATTCCAAAAACATGAGCATATCAAAGTCTATATAAAAATGTTTTGAAAATATAGTATTTTTAAATAAATACCCAACAAATACAAGCCATTTAAAATTTATGTATTTGCATTCTTCCACATAATCTCATAATATTCTTCACAAGTTAATGCCAATTCTTCAACAACTTTAATCACAATATCCATCTATCAACTCACACCAACAATACATTATTATTTACCCACCAAAAAAAAAACAATACATTATTCCACATGGAAAAGCCAACTTCTACATCATGCACGTATAAGTTTGTTTACACATGCCCCCGGTTGGATACAAGATATGACTTATTATTGGGTATATATTTATTCTGGCATAAATGAGTATAAATAAAGATAAAGTGATTTTGTGTTTAATTGTGTTTTGAATTATTCTCAATGGGAAACATAATAATAAATTTTTTTATTCTTTTGATAAAATGTGAATAAAGTGTGGATAAAGATTTCTAAAATGTGAAAAAATGATGATAGTTGGTTTAACATATGATTTATAAGAGGTGATGATAATTTATTTGATAGCGGGTCTACATATTCTTTAGGTGGAATGATCTGAAATAACTTTAATTCCAGTAATCAACTGGAATTCATATACCAGTTTATCCAGGTATACATTATCCATGGGTATTCTAAACATCCAACATTTTATTTAACATATCCTAGCTTATTCCAGAATCTATTTAGGGTTATACTACATCTAAACAGGGGCATAATGTTTTCTTACTAGGCTGTCATGGAAATTGTGATCAATCTTGAGAAACTACTCCCCTATGGGATGTGGCATTGAGTTATTCACTCTTGATAGCTATAATAGGATAGATAACAATCTATATTGAATAAGCAATTTTTTGTTTGGTTGTCTTTTCTGTTTTTCTTATTGGGAAACGTAAAACTAATTTTTTTGTTGTTTGGTTCACCTTGGATAAAGTGATGATAAATTGTTGATAAGGGATGAATAAGAGTTTATGACTTTTTAAATAACAACTATGCCCTTGGAGAATAGTGTGTGAGACGTATGATTGATTTGATAGATGTGACAATTTTTGAAATATGTGTGAGACTGTTAGGTGAGAAATTTTTTTTAAAATGACAGAGAAGCATATTTTTATTCATTGGTATAGATAAATCCTGATAAGCAATTCCAACATTTCCTTAGAATAATTATCAGGCCTTATTCTAACTTATCCAGACATAACTATCAGGGTTTATTCTATCAAAACTAACAGCTTTTTTGAGTTATTCTTATGTATTCTTCCTTATTTTTGCCTTATGTTCCATACCATGGGGAGGGGGGGGGGGTTTACATGGATTCACACAAATCATTCCAAAAACATGAGCATATCAAAGTATATATATTAAGCTAGCTATATATTACATTGTTTTCAACTTTTTGCAGTCACATCTTTTGTGCAACTTTACAAATTTATTACTTGTGAAAAAGGTTGTTTTTTTTTTTTTTTTGTAAATAATTATTGTTTTGATCAAACTCTTGTATCAATGATTTTGCAGCACATACAGTGAGGTATTGGAGGTAACCATAATTATTGGTGTACATGAAAATAACTGTGTACATTTTTTTTGTAGACATTCATGGACGAAGAGGCAACATAAATATTACATATTAAATAGACTCCATTCCGATGAAATTAACTTGCTCTGCCCAGTCCCCTGTCGAGGAACATGTCTAGAAAACACCTTCAAAAACTTGTGACTGGTTTTAAGATGATGATTTCCCTAGAATTACTATAGGCTACCGGTGCCTATGTGAAGGATTTTGCAAAATCTTGTTTTATTAGCCTAAGTTTTTATGCAAGTTTTTTTTTCGTTTTGGGTTTAAATTCAGTTAGGACTGATTTCGATTGGTTTCATCAGTATTGAACTGTACGGTTTATGAATCAAATTGCATAGCCAATTGTTGGATATGTGTTCCACTCTTCTATTGGATCCAGTAAGCTGTTGGATAAAATATACTGATGTGACTGGCCGAAGTTACTCTTGATTGGATCCAGACTCAATTTTTATAGTTATCCAACTGACACTTAATTTTAAAGTGATTTAACTGGATCAATATGATAGGAACATATCAAAGTCATTGGAAATATGTGTTGATTTCTATAATTGTTTACTTTTGATACAAGTTCTTAAAAGTAACTATAATTATTTGGAAGTAATGTATAAAGGTTTTCATGGCCTAACACAACTGAGTTATATGAATGAATGGTTTTGACACTTACATGGTAAAACACACACACAAAACTGATTTTTTTAAAAGAAATAAAAATTAAAAAAAAAAAAAACACACACACACACACATGCACACCCCTCTCATACAAGCTCCTTAAAAATACTCAAGGAGAAGTCACACGAACAAAGAAAAAAAAAACCACACCATCCGTCATAATTCATCCATCAAGATTTAAATTGTCCATTTAATCAAACACAGTGATGGTCCATTTAATCGAGTATAATTATTCAAATCATATGAATTTTTAATTTGATAAACCTATTAAGATTTTAAACATGTGTGTGTGTGAAAAATGCGAGGATTGCTTATCATTTAATAAAATAATGAAGATCCATATATTTCCATGATTTAATAGCTCATTTTTTTACGTGAGTCTAAAATCAAATAAACATCTTTTAAAAAAAATGATAAGATCATATATTGATTCTCATTATTTTGAAAATATAATATTTTTAAATAAATACCCAACAAATACATGCCATATAAAATTTATGTTATTTGTATTCTTCCACACAATCTCATAATATTCTTCATAAGTTAATGCCAATTCTTCAACAAATTTAATCACAATATCCATCTATCAACTCACACCAACAATACATTATTCCACATGGAAAAACAAACTGCTACATCATTCACATATAAATTTGTTTACACACAATGTTTTCTTATTAGGCTGTCATGGAAATTGTGATCAATCTGTTGAAACTACATGAATCCACACACAAACCATTCCAAAAACATGAGCATATCAAAGTCCATATAAAAATGTTTTTTTTTTGTAAATAATTATTGTTCCGATCAAACTCCCGTATCAATGATTTTGCAGCACATACAGTGAGGTATTGGAGGTAAACATAATTATTGGTGTACATGAAATTAATTGTGTAATTTTTTTTTGTAGACATTCATCGATGAAGAGACGACATAAATATTACATCATAATTTTATACTAGCCTGTCACCAAAATAAAATAAAACTATTTTAAGTTTCCTTATAAACGGCTCTATAAATCATACACCATAGCGATATCAGAACCTGATTGTGGAGCATTGCAATTGTTCTATTATCGTGATGCGTGCCATCTGATCAATCGACACAAACATAGACAGGTGGACAATTTGAAATGAGAAAAGTGCACCACTTTTCTCTACTTGATTAGTCAAATTTGATAAATGGATAGGCATAGCAATTGGGTCTAGTAAAATTGTGAGAGTTTGTAACAGTATTGATGAACAAATTCATCCATTGTCATACAGCTGAAGAACAATTGGTGTTGCCTTACCTTCGGTAAGCAATGAGGTATGGCATTGCCACGAGTTATCACGTTATTTTAATTTTTTTAATCTAACAAAATGAATATATCCTAAGTGTCATGTTTACAAAATCATATACTTTGCAAGTGAAATGGAATTCAATGTGGAATTGCATATAAATATTGGATGAACTTTCATAAAACAATTAATATGGTCTATTTGGATCTAATGCACAAATGATGTTGACAGATTCCATCATTTTTACGGTCATTCAAAATCTTTAGAATTTTATTGGAGAATGTAGAGATGATACTAATATGATGGATGCAATTGGATGTTAACTCTCCAATAAAACAAGTCCAAAGCATAGAAAGAGAAAAATGTTAGGCACAATCATGAATTATTACAGTATTTAATTTTAATAATCCCAATAAGTTTGATTTTTTTTTTCTCGGAATATATACTTATTTAATAAAGTATACAATTTCACATAATAATAAAGCATTTTTCAAATAAATTGAATAAACATATTTATATTTTTCAAATATAATATATACTAGTTTAACTTAGCATGTAATCAATTAAAGTGAATGTACATATAGGGATTGTAGAAATGATTGCGTGCATCATATATTATTATTATGTAAGAGAATTCCGAATGTAGTCACAACAGTCCAGACATGTTAAACGTAAATTTTATATAAATCAAACATGTGCATATACAAAATAAATAAGAAAACACAAGTTTTTATTAAATATATATTTAAGATAACATAGAAATTAAACTAAAAGAACTATATAATAAAATGTTATATATTGAAGTTGGAGCCTTGTGATATTTTCAAGGGTTATTTGCATTTATACCCCTGGTAAATATGATATTTTGTGTTATACCCCCTTTAAAATTCTAATTTCATCTATACCTCTGAAAAATTCTTTTGTGTTGCATCTGTGTTGCATCTCCAACCGGGATGCATTTCTTCAATTTGCGTCCCAGGGAGACTCCAATGGACCTCCATTTCCAGCTGCAAAATGCAGTCGGAGGTGGAGGAGCTGCATATATGCAGTTAGAGATGGAAAAATGGAGGCCCTCCATTTTACCATTCATTTTTCATAAAAACACATCTTACCCTCCCCCAACATATACAAACTTTCAATCCTTCCATTTGTATCCCTTACTAAAAATTGAATTATTAATTTAATTTAAGTTTAGTTTAAATGTACTAATTCTTTATTTATAAATATGATATCATTGGAAAGGTCTCGTCGAGACCTTTAAAATGAGTCTAATATTGATTAACTTATGCATTCATTTTCATTAATTATTTTATATTAATTAATTTTATATTTATTACTAAGTATTATATTAAGTCATATCATTAAAAATTTAAAAACTGTATAATTTTATATAATTCACATAATGATATTCATAGATTAACTGAAACCACACAAAATACAGTAAGCTTGGTTTGATATATCGAATTTAAAATAAAAACATTACACTAGAATATTAGCATTTTCTTGTATCTTATCAACTTTCTTATTTCTATTTTTTCTTTTCTTTATGTATTCTACTTCTTCTTGTTGTTTTTTTAGGACGGGTTAAATAGATCCCTAATTGAGTTTGAAATAATTTTGATAAATTTAATAAGATTATATTTTATTAATTATTTATCTATTAAATTTTAAAAACAATTAAATGATATTCATTTAATCAATTTTATATTAATTATTATATTACTATAATATTAATTAAGTTAATATTTTAAATTAAAATAAAAATGAAAGTAAAAATGAAGGGGGTGGGTTGGAGCCCACCATTGAACCCCCCCCCCCCCCCCCCCCCCATTTTGAAACCGTGGCCCACGGTTGTTGTAACTAAAATGAACATATATAATAATAATAATAATAATAATAATAATAATAATAATAAGGGGAAATTAATTAGGGGTCTCTGGGGGTACCTATCTATTAACCATTAGTCCCTACAACTTTTTCTTTTAACAAGTCCCCGAATCCCAAAACCTATTATCTTCGGGATCCTCTCACCTAACAGATCTCTAACGTCCGTTTCAATTTCCTATTCTACCATCCTATGTAAATAAACCCTTTCCCTCTCTCTCCTCTAGAAAAACACATTAACCCTTCCCCTCTCTCTCCCCTGAAAACAAAAACCCTCACCTCCCCTTCTCTCCCCCAAATATTTCCTCCATCCGCCACAATTGGTGAACCCCCAACAATGTCTCCACCTCTTTTGGGTGCTTTATTTCTTCTGTTGTTGTTCGTCGGAGATGTCGCCGTTGCAGGTGGTAGGGGGACACCGACGACCCTCGACGGACCATTGGAGCCGGTGACGGTGGCGTTGACGGATAACGTGACGTGTTCAGAGGGCACGCGGTGGACCTCCCGGCGACGGATCCGCAGGTGCGGCGGATTTTTTGTGGGTTCGAGCCGAGCAGGTCTCAGTGTCTCTCTCGATCGAGTGTGACTCGGTTTGGGTTTCTTGTGTTACTGGTTTGGACTCTCTCTCTCTCTCTCTCTTTGTGTTTATCTATGTGAAGTGATTTTTTTTCTTTTGATTTGTTTGGTGTGGGTAGGTAGAGAGTTATGTATTCTTGGATTTATTGAGTTGTCAATCTTTTACCCCCCATTTGGATTGATGAATTGAGTTATTCTGGATAGATAACTATACCAGTATAGATAACAATTCTACAGTAATAAGATATTTTCTGTTTGGTTGTGTTTTTTATTATTCTCATTGAAAAACGTAAGAATAAAGGTTGAGTTTTTTGGTTGAAAAAGAATAAAATATAAATAAAATGTGAAAAAATTGATTTGACATGTGGACCCTTTGATGTATAAGAGGTGTTGATAGGTGATTTGATGTGATAAGGTGTAAAAAGTTGATTTGACATGTGAGCCCATAGAAATAGATAAAGTGAGTATAGCTTATCATAGGAGTTACTTAGAATTGTTATACTCTCTTATACTCGTTTAAACTGGCTTAATAATACCACGTTATACTCTGCAAATAAACAGCCATTTTCCCTATCCATTCTTATACCACTCATAACCGGGCTTAATCCGTTACCCAAACGGGGGCTTAAAGAATTGGGTTTTGATGGTGAATAATTGTGTTTTCTAAATTAGGTTTTAATTTGAATAACGGTCTGTTTTGAAGAATTATGTTTTCTAAATTTATAAGAAGTGAGATTTGATTCTTGTGAATTTTTTTAGTGAATACTTTGTGGATTTGTTTGGAATTGATAGAGTGTTTATTGGGTTATGAATTTTTGTTCTTTTGAAACTCATCTGCTACTTCAAATGTAATGGACATTAGCGAAAATATGTGATTTTGGTGTTAAATGATATACATAGACAAATAACAATGTACACAGATTTACAACAGTATACATAAGCTTATAACAATATACATAGACTTATACAGATAACAATGTCAGATTCTGTTAAAGCCCTCAAGCCAACTAACCTAGTGCTTAGTGTTGTAGTTATGATATTTTTTCTTGTAAGTATCTTGGTTGTGTTATTCTTAGCCTAAAGCAGTATGTTGATTTATAATGGGTCACATGTTTTTATATATATTTGAAATGAGTTAAAAAGTCATGCATGTAGATAGAGTGATGTAGTAAAACTTTAAATATAAGGCTTCTGGGGTATGTGTATATAAATTTAAAGGGTTGATGAGATGTAGTATAAAAATTTATTTGAAATTTCACCATATAAAAACGAATTTTTACTATGTTTTAGGAGACTTCTTTTATAGTTTTCCTTGCCAAATTCCCCAATTTTTTTTTAGGGGAAGATGATTGAGGCCAAACCTATTTATGTTTAAGCGGATCCAAAACCTAACCACATAAGCTATCCATACCAAAAAGGGACATGTTTCGTTATGTAAAATTTACTGTTATGCTTCATAACTCAAAAATTTACTAATATGCTCATCTTGTACACTGTTATGCTCTTCCTGTATAGTGTTATATTTTCTCTGTTATGCTCCTCTTATGTTCCACTTATATAGATTGATCAATATATTTTATATTTAATATGAAAAATCCTAATATGATATAGAAGCTTAGGCTTTTAGGATTGTTTATAAGCTTTTAGGGTTTTTTTTTGCATTGTTTATTTTAACCTAGATGCTCGAGGAGTTACTCATGCTTTTTGATACAGGTTTACAGTTAGAGCAGTGATCTCTTGGACTCCCGAGCATGATCCTTTTACCTCCACCAGGAGGATCCGAGCATCATCATCTAGAGATCCTCCAAATCCCAAGTCTTCAACCAAGACTTTGCCCCCCACCAAAACCCTTTCGAAGTCATCCATCAAGACCCTAAAAAAGTTCAAACCCAATTCATCTATCAAAAGCTAGGCCAAGTCCAAACCTAAGCCATCCACCACAAGGAACAAAAAGGAACAAGGTAAATCATTTAACGAGTGAATCGACCTGAAAGACATACCTACGTGTAGAAGAAAGCAATCATTTCATTTCGTAGATTGAAGTTTATTTGAGCATTGTTAAATTGATTAAGTACACCCTTAACCTTTCTGTGTACACTACTAAAATGCCTTGTACATTGCTAATCAATTTTTATACACTTTTCTAACAAGGACTGTGAGATCCTTCCTCTCCAAATCTATGCTGGTGCAGCATATAGCTTTTCAATCTACTACACAAGCACGATCAATGGGATGGCCAAATAGAGGCTGCCACAAGAGGTTGGTCAAGAAGACTCCATTCAACATCTTAGCGAGCATTCCTAAGATGCAGTTCCAAACAGAGTTAGTCGACGTCATCGTCAGCAACTACAATCATGATGGAGATTATTTTGAGTTTGGTGGGAAGCCGATCACATTGGCAGCCGAAGACGTTGCCCTGATCATAGGGTGAAAGAGAGTGATGCTCGGATAATGGGGTTTCAAAAAGAATGTGAAAATTATAAACACAATATGTAAATATTACTTTGTGATAATTTTATAAATCTATGGTGGTGATTTGAACATCAGATGATTTAAATTCATGGTGGTGATTTAAACAGGGGATTTAACTCTAAAATTTATTGTTATGCTCTTTTTGTACACTATTATGCTCCTCCTGTACACTGTTATATTTTTTTGTGATGCTCCACCTATACAGATTGGTTAGTATATTTTTTAGGTGGTGGTGATTTAAACAACAGATGTAAATGTTTGATATATCAATTTTAAATGATGTTTGAAATGTTTATAAATTAAACAGGTTTAAATGGATTTTTTGTGTACACCGTTATGCAGTATGTATACTGTTACACACATAAAAATAAAAAAGAAAGGTCTGTTATGTTTGGGATGGGAGGAAAACAAATAAGAGATGGGGCTGAGGTTAAAAAGTGAAGAAAAAGGGTAAGGTTAACTAAGGATGAATGGAAAGACGGACATAAATAAAATGAAATGATGGATGGAGAGACTTAGAAAAATAAAAATAAAAATTAAGGGACCTATTGTTATTATCTTGGTACGTCAAAGGACTCCTACTTAATTTTTCCTAATAATAATGATAAAAACATCTCATGACTTCATAACAGTCATTCTTTTTATGAATAGAAAAGGATGATAGATATAAAATCTGGTGGACCTCCAATTTTAAAAGCACCTGGATAACAAGACTTACCCATAAAAATAAAAATAAAAATCTCATTTGCTATCTTCATCTCCTCTGGAGAGTCCAAACAGAACCAACCCATGTTTGGGTTTTTACCATCCTGAAGCCTGAAACAAATCTAAGGTATTCTTTTGCTTCAACATATATACAACTTGATTAGAAATTTTTTAGTTCCCTGTGAAGAAGAAACCAAAGAAGAGATTTGAAAGGGGGAAAATGGCTTCCTTTTCTGTTCTTTCTAATTATAGATTGATGGGTACCCAAAATTTGGTCCCAAATGAAGGTTTTTTGTTGTTTAATAGACAGAAATATAGTGTTCAAGTAGGAAAGATTGTGCCTTTATCAGAGAACACCGGAGTACTTTGTGCTTCTGTGCCTCTCTCTTCATTGGGTTGTCGTTGTAAACCCCGATTGGGCTCTCAATGTATTGGGAATAGAATCAATGAAAAAAAGAAGACCCATTTGGGAATTGATGGGATCCCTGGACCGAAGAGGCGGTTCTCTTTGAGGGTGCGGCCGAGGTTGCGTTTGTTGTCAATAAGATTGAAACGGGTATCAGTTCGGGCAGTTTTAGAGGGAGTGGGCGCGCTCTTGCGCAAGAATATCAGAAAAGTCACTCTCACCACTTCGATTTCAGTTGCTCTGGGTCTGTTCTATTTGTTCTTGAAGCTCACATCAGTCCCAAATCCGAAGGTTGTCCCTTATTCGGATTTGATATCGAATCTTCAAAGTGGTCAGGTATCTAATGTTCTCTTTGAAGAGGGTTCCCGCCGTATATTGTATAATATAATATCACAAGAGTCTGAGAAATCTCAATTTACTGAGAGCATGCCATCTGATTCGAATGTGGGGGCTGATGTAGTTGGGAGTGATTCATTGAAGGGTGTCAATAGATTGAAGAGATACTCACGGACAAGAGTTTCTATGCCGGTATGGCAATACTCGACGAGAAAGATAGACCATGATGAGAACTTCCTCCTTGGTTTGATGAGGGAGAAAGGGACGATGTATAGTTCGGCTCCTCAATCTGTGCTTTTGTCGATAAGAAGCATTTTGATTACGGTGATTTCTCTGTGGATCCCTCTGACTCCATTGATGTGGTTACTCTATCGCCAAATCTCGGCTGCCAATAGTCCTGCGAAGAAGCGCAGGCCTAGTAATCAGAAGGTCAGTTTTGATGATGTCGAGGGCGTTGATGCTGCCAAGGTGGAGCTTATGGAGGTATAATTGTGCTTTCGGAATGAATTTATTTGGTAAACAACTTAGAATGCTGTATTATATCCTTTATTGATTTATCTGATTTCATTTGTTGGTGTCTTTATAATGGATGTTGTTTTTATTTGATGGTTCTTCTATCTTAAGAATAAGGATTAGAGGAATGTAAACAACACCAGTTTTTTTAATTATTGTTTTATTAGTCCAGTCTCTCACTATTTATCAGGTATACTGTGATTTATGGAAATATCCAGTGACTGAAATTGCTGGGGTTTTTTTTTTTTTTTTGGGGCGTGTTTTCCTTGTTTTCTCCAAGAGTCAGGTGTATCTTGGGGGGCTCCATTCTTATATGAACACCTCTTTACTGTCAGGTTCTCATTCAGCATAGTTTGGTTTCTGAATTTGATTGATCAAATCCTGTTTTATTTGGGACAACTAAGTATTTGAAGAACTTTCTTTTATTCGAGTATGAATGTGTCATGTATGACTTTCGTAGGTCTGCGCTTATTTAAATGATACATTGTTGCTTTTATTTAAATCTCCTCCTCCAAAAGATGGCATCTTATCAAATCATAATTCTTTTTTTTTCTCCTTCAGATTGTCTCATGTTTACAAGGCTCTATAAACTACAGTAAGTTGGGAGCAAAGCTACCCCGAGGGGTGCTACTGGTAGGCCCTCCTGGAACTGGAAAAACATTACTAGCTCGTGCTGTGGCTGGTGAAGCAGGAGTACCCTTTTTCTCAGTTTCTGCTAGTGAGTTTGTGGAGTTATTCGTCGGAAGAGGAGCTGCACGAATTAGAGATCTTTTTAGTGTAGCAAGGAAGTATTCTCCATCAATCATATTCATTGATGAACTTGACGCTGTGGGTGGAAGGCGTGGTAGAAGCTTCAATGATGAGCGCGACCAAACACTAAACCAGGCAAATTTTTCCTTACATTCTTCACATGCTATTATCCTTCATTTTTTTACATATGTAGGTCTATTTGACTCAAAAAATATATTTATTTGCAGTTATTGACAGAGATGGATGGATTTGAGTCAGATGTAAGGGTTATTGTCATTGCAGCAACTAATAGACCTGAAGCACTGGATATGGCTCTCTGTCGTCCGGGGCGTTTTTCAAGGAAAGTGTTTGTTGGTGCACCGGATGAAGATGGAAGAAAAAAGATTTTGGCTGTACATCTAAAAGGAATTCCTTTGGAGGAAGATCCACTTGTTATCAGCAATCTGGTCGCATTGCTAACCCCGGGATTTGTTGGTGCTGATCTAGCAAACATTGTCAACGAAGCTGCTTTGCTTGCGGCTCGTAGAGGTAACGATCAAAAGCTTGCCCATTCTTGTTTTCAAAAACTTGTTTATGGTTTGGATTCGGCGTATGAATGTTATCACACCACAAATTCCTGTAAGATTTCATTCCTGATGATTATTTTAAGCATAGAAATCTGCATACCTCTTCTTTATTGAGATTTAGATTGTTATTGCATGGAATTCAATTGTTTGAACAAATCCATTTGATTTTATTGATATATATTTCTGCCATTATACCTATATGTGATATTGATACAAGATACATGTCAGCTTTAAGAAAACTCATCCTTACATATTGGTACTAGATACATGTCAGCTTTTGTTGGGGGGCATCATTAGCATGGGTTCCTTTTTAAAGCATTGTGGCGCCACATGATTAGCATGTGAACACATTTCATTCTTCTTGACTGTATAGGTGGAGAAATGGTGACTCGAGAAGATATAATGGATGCGATAGGGAGAGCAAAGTTCGGAATTAATGACACGCAACCAACTCAGAACAATCTAACTAAAGAACTTGTAAAACTGTTTCCATGGATGCCTTCTTTGAGCAGAAGGAATGACATGAGAGATGATGGTTTAATGGGCTACCAAACACTCAGTTGAAGTAGCTCATCAGGTATGGCGCTGCTTTTATTTTCTACATTTGGTTGGGTGCCATAAAAATATGATACTAGAAAATACAAATTTCTGCATCTCGTCCAAAATCATCCATGTATAAGATAATTCCATTTTAGTAGTTTTTTTTGTGTGTACCATTTGATGGTTTAATTAAGCATATTTAAGCTACTGTCATAGGAATTGTACTTTAAATTAGATTTTTTTTTAACTGAATTGTCAGATTCCCTACCCATGTAGGTCTAAACAAATTTTGACCCCCCCCAGGAAGGTTATTGTAGTTACTAAATATTCAATAACAAAGATTAATTCATAGTCAAGCCATACTTCAGTTACCATATCAAACCACCTCTTGGCAGGTTAGTAGAGTGACACTTTTTCATTGAATGGGTTCTAGGTTGCCTTACTTCTTGGTTTGTGCCTTACTTTTGCTCCTAGGAGAGTATTTAACCAGGAAAAATTAATTAAAAAAAACTTACCGAAAAAAAATCTCAGTTACCACTGTGACTCAAACCAACACTTTAAAAATCACCAAGAAAAAGTTTGAATAGAACTATTTCTTGTATGCTAGAATTGATGATTTATGTCTTTAAAAATCACCAAGAAAAAGTTTGAATAGAACTATTTCTTGTATGCTAGAATTGATGATTTATGTCAACCTATTATCAGAACTGAATAAATTGCAGATGTGATCATATGATAAAATCTCTCTTCCGCCTCAATTAAAAAAATACCAAACAACTGTCAAAGTTGTCATTTTTTTTCCGAAGCTCCGGTTGGAGATTTGCGCATCTGTGATGAATATTGGCCTATTTTTTTGCAGGTCGTCGTCGTGTTCAGAATGCAAGAAAATGTTGGAATTGTGGGAGAAAATGTCATATGGATAGCAGAGATGCATCTGATTGGAGGAAGCCATCAAAAGTAGCTTCAGATTATGCATTGGTGATGAGAAACTGACATTCTTTGGTTGATTAGCTGATCAACAACATAAATGTGTTTTGATGATGCATAAGGAGAAGAGCCTGAAATGTGAAATCTCATATATATCATCTGAAGCTCATCACATTGAGATTTAACCATCATCAGTGCACAGCGAGGAATCGATGTACCTCTGTCACAGAGTAGTTAGAGAGGTTTTTCTTTTCCATCTCATAATGTGATAAATGTGTATCGAATCTGAGATATTTATTAGAAGATTTAAAGTTTAGTTATCTGTTGAGATGGCAAGCCTCAGTTGTAGATTCATTGAGTCTTACAAGACAGTATTCATACATTTGGACTTTTTAATCTCCTGCAAAAATGATTGCCCCAGCTGACATTTTGTTTAGGAAATGGTTAGGAGCATTTATTTATGCAGTCACTTTTGCAGTCTTTTAACACACTTCAAACAAAAATTGTATACATATTACTTACTTGTCTGATAAAGTGTGTAATTTGTAAAAAAATTATATATATTCAAATGAATTTAATACAAATCTGCTTGTATTTTCTTAATGGAGCATATGCTTTGCCTAACCGAGTACTCTTGATTAGAGATTTCATATTTATATGGTTAATAATACAGAAATGCCTGTGTATAAATATCCATCATTATTTAAGAATATGGTATTCATCCTTATTTCTGTCTATATTAAAATTTCTCCATATCATGTTGAAAATAATTACCACTCTATATTATCTTCATGTACATTCCAAAGGGGACGTATATTACCACCCCATTATATGAGAATCTCACCCCAGTAAAAAAAACATGATATTGTTTTTTTTTAATAAAAAGAAACCCACCCCGGTAGTAGTTCGACCATTAATACTTCAACCATTAAATTTTAAAAAACAAATTGTTCAAAAGCAACAAAATACCCACAAAAAAACTGCTAAACAAAGGTGGCATGCACGGGGAGATCGCAACCACCTCTTTCTCATACACACTTTTTGCATGATGAAAAGATTTGTTAACTACTGATCTTGTTCTCCGTACTGAACAAAAAAATTTCATAATTTTAACCAATAATTTCAATAAATTTTAAAATTTTCTCGTCTCTGCTACAAAAAAAAAACCCAAATTTCCGACATCGATTTTACCAAGCCAAGCTCCTCCACCTCGGGCAATCGGAGACCTTGCTCTCCCCTTTTAAAGAGAACTTTTTTTTCTTCTTCGGTTTGTCGAAATCTTTCGAGATCTTTTCTTCTCTTTCAGGGATTCTTTACGATGGGGAGGTCTCGTCGATGTCGGGGTTCTTTGGCTTCTTCTTGGAGGAGATCTCTTCGATTTCATCGTTAGTGCTTCGATTTGGGCGTCATCGCCATTAGAGGAGGAACTAAAGAAGGTGAAAAACCCTATAATTTTTGCTGGGGGTGGCTTTCGCGGTGTGTATTGTGTGATTATATCTAGGGGTGAGTTTGCAATTTATAAATATTGGATGAGGTCGGCCTTCTAATGGGGTGATACACGCAACCTATTTTTACAACCTATTTTGTAGTCCGTACTAGGCCAGTCAACGGTCGGGTCCGGGGTGGGTCGGGGTGGACCTGGATCCGACCCGTTGCAAGACTCAGTGAGTCCGGGTCCAACCTAGGACCCGGCGGGTCCTGGGAAATGTGGACCCAGACCCAGGTCGGGTCCGGGTCCGACGGGTCTAGGTCCGACCCAATCCGAAATATGGTTTCCAAAAAAATTTGGAGAGATCATGAATTTGTTTGCTTTATCATTCTATTATGAAATAAAGCATTAGTTTTGAGCTTTCTAAACTGGTGTCCTGACATTATATTTGAACATATTTTTATACAATTTAAAATAATTTAAAACAACAAATACTAACATATAACATTCAAAATAAACAAAAATCTAAATAATATAACAATGAACTAAAATGAGAGCTAATGGTTATTTGTGTCATAAAGTAAATGTTCAAAACAATAGACACTACATATAATCTAAACACAAACAAAACAATAAACACTAACATATTAACCTAAACAATGAACATAAATCATGGAACAAACCAATTAATTATACAAATTCAAAAGTTAATAAACTAATAAGGCTTGTCGGGTGGGTTTGGTTGTTTATGGGTTATGATATATGAGTTTGGTTATAGTCTTATTGATACAAAAATGAGTTAAAATGTATACTAGTAACTTGATAAATAAAAAACAAAATTATGGGTTAACCTAATACAAATAATCTTGTAATATATGAGCATATACTAATAAAACAATCAGGTATCGGGTCCAACAGGTCGAGGCGGGATGGACCCTGACCCGACCCATTTATATGTTCAGGTTCATCGGGTTGGGTCCAAATCGGGTTAAATATATTACACGTGTAATCAAGTGACAGGCCTAGTATATATTACACTACCATAGTATATATTATAGTCCATTTTTTTTTATTTTTTCACTATGAAAAAAAATACACTAATGAAATCATTATATAATTCATTTCATATAATAGCATGCACTTCAAATGGTAAATATATAATTTTATAAATAAAAAAAAAGAGGGAGAGGGATGGATTACAATTGGAGCTACGTGTATCTTTTTCCCCAAACAAAATAATCAATTGAATGATAGAATTACCATTGGAAAAATTATAAACTATAATAACAAACCATGTGCCTACACTGGTTGATTCTGTGAATTATAATCCAGTCCTTTTTTAAAAAAAATCATTGAATAGAAGAGTGTCGAAGGTCCTTGTTGATATTGTCAACAAGTCATTCAACCTCAATGAAAGCTCTACAAGGTGGTATAGACTAATACACAGACTGGATGAATATTGTAGTAACGGATAACACTGCCTTTGCGCAAGTAAAGCAATTTAATGAGACAGTTTTTTATGGGCCCGTTTGAATAGAGACATAAAACTATTCTAGAAATTGTTGCACCTTATTCCACAAAACAGACATTATTTCATTTTTGGTGCTTCAGTTTTCTATAAAAGAATGGGAAACCAAAACCTCGGATGGGATTAGTCACTTGAATCAGTGATATAGCTAAATGAAGCTCATTTTTGTTGGCTGTAACGTAGGATTCCATAGACATCAACAATGCCGGGAGGAAACACAATATCAGTTGCGGCTCGAACAGCGACCTTTGAGACAGAAGTCACGTTGACAGGAGGTGTGAAGAGCGGGCCAACAAGGGGGATGCGATTGAGCGGCTTTGCGTGTTGGAGAATCTGCAATGATAAACAGGCGTGAAGACCGGTCTCTCATTTTATGAACTATTCTTTATTGCATGTGTTTTTGGTGATGAAGAATTTGGTTGGATAAACCTCATATTCTTACAATCACCTAATAACAATGTACATACCCACAAAAACAAACATGTACATCAGGTAAGCCTAGACGGATTTGAACTCGATACTTATGGGGAGCAAACCCATGGCTCTAGCCGAAGTGTCAACCACGTGTGGGTTACTTTTATTGCAATGGTTGTGAGGTTCAAATTGTTTAAAATAACATATTTTTGAAAATCAATTTAAACCTCAATTGAACAAAAATCCGACCAAAACCCAACCTAAACCGAATCAACCCGAACCCAACTCAGACCCGAATCAACCCAAACCAAAACCAACAGATCGAGTTTGAGGTTGGGTTTGAGTTGACCTCCTCCAAGTTCAAGTTGGATTTGGATTGATCCCCAACCTGACCAGACCTACTCGAGTTGTAGCCCTAGTTTGCACATTGGGTGATTGTGGCCATATAAATTCCACCACACCACAAACGCATGTGAGAGAGGTCACTTCAGGAGTGAATATTATCTCTTATTTTCCTTAAAACTTCCATCCAATCTTAGATTTCTCTCCTCCTCTCCCTGCTATCAACCCAAAACTTGTTAGCCATCAGTATGGGCACACTCCCTACCACTAGTCGTCTTTCAACTTTTCTAACCACTATAGAAGGTGAAGTTTCTTCTAATACACACAACTTTAATTTTATCATTCCTAGTCTTTCTAGGAATCTGCCTTTGTATCCTCATCATTGTTAACAGAACCTGAATAAATGGAAATTAAAAAAAATTAAAAAATGTAGCTGATAATTACCATCTCGAGTGGAGACCCAACCACCCCAAGCGGTATCTTCATGCTTCCAACTTGACGAGTCCCATGTATAAAACCTGGCCTCAATATAACCCCTGTGAAAGATGGACATCATTATATATATAAAATACTGGCAGTGGCATAGACATATTTTCAGCTTCGGACATGGACCTATATTTTAATAAATGGTGCTCCGACGAACCTTAAAGACAACAATTCATCAAATGATATATACTTTTTTATCTATTAGTTACCCTTTCTTCAATGGTTTACTTCATTTTTAGCTAACATATGAACTGAGGTTTGAGATTGCGAAGTCCAGCTCTCAATTAAAATTCAGTAACTGAGACAATCAGACGTATTCAAATGAATCATTAAGAAGAAAAAGACAACCTCCAACCTCACAACGGACAAACGAAGGCTGTTCACCGGTGACAAACGACCCCACTTTGGTTTTCTTTGGTTTGAATGTGGCATACACTATAGGCAGAAGTGGTTTGGGTAAGATACGGTTGGTCCGGTACTCACTTCGATTCCCTCAGACTAACTCCCTGACTATATGGAAATCATTCATAGAAGTAGAAATTCTATTCAATGAGAGTCAGCAGGCAACATGAGGTCTTCCTGAAAAGAGATTTATGGCTCCAGTTCTTCATCTCTGTGGGTTAGTTTTCTTTAATAATATACTTCATTTTATTACTAAGATGTCAATTGTGGTTGAGACTGTGAAGTCACTTAAGATTGCAAAGTCAAATTCTCACATGTTAATTATAAATTTATGATATATAAAAAAACTGGATATTCTGTTCAATGAGAGTCTATAGATGACAGCTCACAAATAAAAGATGCCAGATGATTGTTAGAACAATCCCGCAAACAGCGATATCAGGATTACTTATTCAAATTGTGAAAAATTCTTACCATTCATAAATAGGTATAAGGGAGTGCATTCTTAAAAATCCAATACCAGCTTCAAACAGAGTTCATCAAAGGTAAGCAAACATTCATTGTTCTTAGGCTCTTAAATCTTAACTTGTCTAAGAGGACTTTTTTTTTTTATCGACGATAGGCGATTGCTCTCATTTTATTAAAAAAGGGTGAAAGCCCAAGATAAAGTGCAACATCATAAAATGAAAAGAAAGCAACAAAAAAACTAACAAATAATGTCTAAGAGGATATTTTCCAAATTAAGATAGAAATATCTCTATATAAAAATTGATAATATAATAATATTGAGTAAGCTTACCTCCATATGGGAATTTTGCTAGGAGTTCAGCTTCAGCAGCTTTCTGTATCATAGCACATGTTCCAGTGTTATTTCATAGGAAAGAGATTTAGCATTTTTTATCCCAAAAAAAAAAGGGAAGGTAGAAACATTCAGCTTAGGAATCAAGATAAGACTAGGATTTAATGCATCGTAATAAATGGATTTTTTCCATTCATTATGATAATCATTGGGCGGATAACTCCAAAATACAAATAGACAAAAAAAAAAAAATTCATGAGGAATCACCAACAAGGGTCTTGATTTTCAGTCTTACATAGGTGCTACAACATGCAACCTATCTTGACAATGGTATGCTGTTACCACTGGACAAACTCAGAAAATTTAAGCAATGTTACTCTTATAAAGATAAGTTGATAAAAAATGCAGCCCTGAAATTAATCACTGTCATGACAATGATCATAAAAAACCAAATTCATCAGAGTCGACATTTAATACAGTTCATAGGGGAGATTTTTTTTCTGTTTTATCTAATGTTTGGAAAGAGACATTGTCTCCTCACCATATTTACCAATTAGACAATTTGGTGGACCTTTTCCCTCTCCTCCCCACCCCCCCCCCCCCCCAACTAATAATAAAAAAAATGAATGCGTCAAAATTCCCCTCTTTTGAAATTTGGAAAGTTAAATATTTTACAAATCTTGCTCAAACTTCGTCATTGTGATGATAATGCACATGAGGTCTCACGCTCAGTCTCCACTCTCCAGCATGCTATTCAAAAATCAAGTGCAGAAGTTGCATCACCAAAAGATAAAAAAAACTAAATTTCTAGTTACATGTGTACAAAATCAGGTCTTATGCTAAAATCATTTCAACTTATAATGTAAAATAAAGGAATGTCATAGCAACTAGCAGCGACTAGAGAAATACCTTTCCTTCATAGTAACCTTGTAATAAATAATTTGCTACACCAAAATCAGCAGCTGAAATGTACACAAATCGTTTTACGCCTGCACAAAGAAGTAATAGAAATCAAACGGCCTGCAAGAATGTAGAAAGCATCAGCAAGTACCAAGTCACCTACAATTTAATAATTTTGGAAGCAGTTAGAACAATACATCCAATTACCAGATCAAAACAAAGCATCTTTTTGAACTAGATGCTTATATTTCCAAGCCATCCACATGGATTCTAATTTCCATGTCAGTAATTGAACTACAGTTAGATTATGTAAAAATCATTGTCCTCTTGACTGTCTTGTCAAATGATATATAAAAATTTACAAGTTCTATATGCATCAGCTAAGAACAAATTTGAATTAAAAGTTGTGTATATTATATTGAACCAATGATGTGACAGTGATAAATCACAATATCAACAATACATGGTAAAATCTCTCTTACGATCATGAAAGTTCGGCATGCAGATACATCCAGAAACATTGGTTGTCTCATTTTTCCTGGATAGAATGCATGAATAGCGTTTTGAGCATATTCTATATCAGTTTTTGTCTTTCAGAGAGAAGGAATAATGTTTTGAGCATATTTTAGATCAGTGTTTTGCAAAGCCAATACATCACAAAGTCTATGATTCCATCAACAGCAGCATTACAGTATCAATATATTTTCTAAATTCCCTTAAATATCTCACACTATACTTTGTATATATCTCTTATATATAGATTATATGTTATGGTTCTGAATTGACTGCTAAGCATTTAAAGTTTACATACAGTCATACAGAGATATTAGGATACCTTGTTCTGCTGCAGCTCTGATTGCATTGATGTTCGCAGTCCCATTGATTTTGAACATATGTGAATTTGAACCAAATCCCCCAACACAAGATATCTGCAATGGATTGTACAAATCAAAAGAGTAGATAGTTGTGAGGAAAATATGGAGAAGACTTTAATATTTTTTCTTCACTATCATATTAAAGAACTCCAGAAGTGAGAAAGGAGTGAATATGATTTCAGAAATAAAAGTCTGGGATCAAAAAATGAAGGAAAATCAAGGTATATAATGGTTAAGCAACAAGTCCATCTTAGCATTCTCACCAATACCTTTTTTTATATCTTCACAGCAGCAGGATGTTGTCATTTCATGGGTACAATACAATGCTACTTTAAATTTTAAAAAATTGAATTTCTCACATCAAGCAAAACTTCACTTCATACAACCAGTTTTACTAATATTTGACACCTGCACCAATCTCCCAACGGTGTTTAGAGTAACACTTTTGGACTCATGCATGAACCAACAATAAGATCAAAATGTAAAATACACTACCTTCAATCTACATGATTCCAGTGGTATGCATACAACAGAAGCATAAAGATCATATGCTAACCAAAATGCTAGAACTTAAGATATAAGTGCTCAGCATATGTTTGGGGATATCAATAGTCCAGAACTGAGACATATTGGTCAAAGGTACACCAAGAATTAATGTTCTATAATTTATATGCCAATAATGATACAATAAAGATATATAAACTCAGGATGCTATTGAGTATGTATTTTTCTGCATGGACTCTGTTTCATTAATATCATATCATTAAGAAATAAAAACAGAACAAAAGGATTTCCACTTACCATTGAAAACATACAGTCTACCAAATAACATGGTTAGGAAAACAACTACATGGTCACCAAAACTACAATTATTGAGCATCAAGTCCAGATCAGTGGTTGGCCATGTATCTGAAACCAAGAGAAAATGCAATAGGAATCCAAAACTGAACCCAAAAAGTTGTTTGGTGACAAGCTTCATACCCCACACTGTAAAATTAATTCAACATCTCAATGTAAAATGGACAACAAGTCAAAAAATTAGATAGAATCTGGTTCGGAATTATATAGAAAGGGAGAAAAATGTTATCTGGTTCTGAATTATGGACAATGATGTCTTACTTTTTTGTTTCATTTTAATTATTACAACATTTATAATGACAAGGACATATCTCTCATGATGATAGACACCCACAGACAGATATATTAAACACACTTTATCTCTTTAGGAACACCAATACTATGTCATTTTTTAGCAACACGATACAAAGGGGCTTTAAACGAACGAGCGGTCTAGCTACGCTCCTCAAGGAATGTAGCATAGAAAGGGGGAGAGGCAAAAGCTAGACGCGAAGCCTTCTCTCTTTAAATGCCTCCTTTCCATAACAGGGTGTTCATGTGGAAAACACAACTTCCAACCCACAATGCCTGCAGCTACCCTTCCAACCGCACCTGGAAATGTAAGCCTTCCAAATCCCAATCCATATTGACTTCGACCTCCACCCCTCTATATCTAGATCATAATTTTTAAATTTTTATTTTTCTTTTGAAAGATCAAGATCAACCCATATAAACATCTAGTTAATTATTCAAGATTAACAATATTCTGTAGCCTATTGCTCATTATTTGGGATTTTGTGTTCTCATAAATAGGCAAAAAAATGTGTTATTTGAGTTCCTTGTTTTGCATTTTTTTTGTCAGTCCCAGGATCAACTATATAAACACCTAGTTATATGTTTTGCATTTTTTTTGTCAGTCTCAGGATCAACCCATATAAACACCTAGTTATATTATTCAAGATAAACAATATTTTGTAGCCTATTGCTCATTATTTGGGATTTCGTGTTCTCATGAATAGGCAAAAAAATGTATTATTTGGGTTCCTTGTTTTGCATTTTTTGTCAGTCCTCTACTAATGTTATTTTGGAGGATCATTTACATAATTATTTAATGTAAAATTTTTACAAGTTTAAATCTTATTAAAAAAATAAAAGTCATTAATTAAAATTAATTTTAATACAGTGTCGACTAACTTTTTGACATAATACTTCATTTTATGGACCTCAGATACATTCTACAGCAAGCGACAAAAAATTAAGCGTAACTCTATTCTAAAAACTTTTCTGTGAACTTAATTCTAGAAAATTTGATCTTGTCAAGCGCCATCCCAAATCCCAATGTCATTTGTGACAAACTATGTTGTTCTCTATCATAGTATAAACACTGCCTATGGCTAAAAGATAGAAATGACATACCAGAGAAGTAACTCCATTTAACGCATTTTGAGTGAATCAGGTACAAGGAGGCTTCCTGCACAAAAAAATCACAAGGTTCAACAGCTCTGCATGTTTGCAGAAAGCAAATCTTGGAAGAAAAAAAATCATAGCATACCTTGGTGCCATTCAACACGATCAGCCCAAGAACCTAGTACATTAGTCCTCCCAGACCTAAGAGACATAAAGAAATGGATGGACAAACAAATTGGTAGAATACATATATCACAGCAAGCAACATGTCGAAGAATGGCAGATGAGTTAATAAGAATAATATACATAACACGTTGGAAGAGAGAAAAAGAGGAAGAAGAACAGCATTAGAAATTTATAAAGGTCTCAGTCAATGTGTGGCCCCGTATATAATGCGACCAGCCTACCAATTCTGAATTCCAATCTTTTGCATTAGGCTTAATTCATAATCTATTTATTTCCTAATTAAGCTCGAACATTGCATGCATATCCATATTGCCCACAAGATACTTATTGGGAATCTCAAAGACTTGTTAATAAATCAGGGTTTAGCATGCACGCATAGGTTGTATTTCAAGTATGACTTCCTGTAATATTTGAAGTTCAGGAACTAATCATTAACCACAGCAAACCAACCACAATATGTTCAGCAGATTTCAATAAGCAACACCTTTTTTGGAAAATTCTATAAATAAACTAGGCAAACCAACCACCATTATAGGATGCACATTGAAAAAGCAAAAATTGAATGGTCAAAGATGGAGAAAGAGAAACATATTTATCAGAGAAACAGTTGAGATGGCAAATAAACATGGTAATTGAAGATACTCTTCAGATGGAAAATTCTATTTCTTGCTTAATAGCCCACAAATCAATTGACGGTATATATCTTTGCTGATCAATCATGGTGGATCAATAGTTAAGTACTTGATATACCTTATAGTTCATACCCATAGTACAACAGATTAATTTTTTGGCTACAAAATGCCAAGCATATGATTAAAACTCCATATATTTATTTCATCTCAGATTTGACCTTTAAGAAAATATGATATGCAGTATATTAGAAGACCATGAACATAATCAAAGGATAGTGAAGGACACGTTGCCTGCTAAGACTGGCAACAGTAACCCCATGCTCCAAAGCCTCCTTACAGATATGTGAACCAACAAATCCATTTCCGCCCAGCACAAGTAACTGAAAACAACTTCCACATAAGATACATTGATGACATAAATTAAAATTTGAAAAAGCAAAGCATCATAAGATTTGATATGGCATGAACCTTCTCAGATGGAGGTGGGGGGACATGCGTCGTCTCCGCTTCCTCAACTTTGAAGGGTTTATCTATGTGATTAGAATCCGATGAAAACAACCTCATATTTCTGTATGATACTAGTGAGCTGCTCAAGAAAGAACAAATTTATTAAATTAATGAGCCTCCACAAATCAAGATAACAAACTAAAACAACATCTCTAGGATTAAAATTTCCGGTCCCATTCCTTGACTGTTTCTCCAAGTTATAAAATGTCTAATTTCCCTTTAAAAAAAATTCTGGTACCATTTACATAATCAAATATTCTTATTGTATACAAAACAAGTCGGTCCGATAACTATTCAGCACCATTTCTCATACCAAATTCAACAAAATTTTGGGTGTTTTTGTACATTCAGATTTTAAGCAGTGTTTGCGCCAAACAAGAGGATATAAAAAAATTCTTTCATAGTATGTTGCTTCTTTTATCTAATTAGAAAATAGTGATTAAATTTTAATTGAGTGAATGTGAATGAAAGTGAAAGGTTCATATTTGGTCACTTTGCATAACAGGCACAAATAACTGAAAACCGGTCAAAAAGAAAACCATTTTCTACTTTATTTTGATTCAAATTCCTTAAGTTTCCTTCATTTTCTTTTGCTTCTTTTATCTTGTTAGAAAAGAGTGATAAACTTTCAATTGATTGAATGTGAAGGAAAGTGAAAGGATCATTTATGGTTACTTTGCATCACAGACAAATAACTGAAAAAACAGGTCAAAAAGAAAATAGTCTTCCACTTTCCTTTGATTCAAATTCCTTAACTTCCTTCTTCTTCTTCTTTTTGCTTCTTTTATCTTGATCAAAATTAAGTGATACATTTTTTAATTAAGTGAACGTGAAGGAAAGTGAAAGGATCATTTTCAATCACTTTGCATCACATGAAAAACTGGTAAAAAAGAAACGATTTTCTACTTTCCTTTTATTCAAATTCCTTAAGTTTCCTTCATATTCCATCCACAATTGTACAAAAAAACACCATCAGCCACCATTGAAGGAATTACTACAATCTTCACATAATTCCAACATGGGCTCCATAATTTCCTCCCAAGAATTACAATAGCAAAACAATGTAAACATGGTCACAATCCAAGTGGGTATCTTTTGACATGTATTTTCAATTATATCAAAATCACAATATGTGAACAAAACAAATACACGTAATGAGCATCAATAAATCCCAAAAAAAAAAAACAAAAAAAAGTTAAGAAAGGGCATTACGAGAGCCTTGGAAGCACAGATTGAGATTCCAATAAACGAGAGACGATTAACTTCATCTGGGTCATCTTCCTCTCTTCTTTTCTTTAATGGGTACTCGTAAAACTAGGAAACAAAGTCACAAAAAAGAGATTTTTGGGGAGATTTGAATGAAATCAAGGGAAGCTCAACTGTTTTGTTTTTGCTTTTATAGAGAGAGAAAGAAGTGATGAACACATGGCACGTAAGAGTGCCAAGTCTCGCGACTCCTGTTGTTCTTCGACCGACTCGTGCTCCTGCATTTGTTTTTTACAGAAAAGTCCCTATATTTCATTGGAAAATGAAATGTAGAAGAGCGATTATTACACTCAGCCCCCCTCCCCCCCAGCTTTTTAGATTTGCCCGAGCTTTTTTAGATTTTGGAGATTTTGGGTGCGGTTATTCCCATAACCATGAATGTTAATTCCATCATGCAATATTACTAAAATACATGGTTTTAATTTTAATAAAATGTGGCGCCTCCCCATCTCGGGGGACGGGTTCTCCCTGAAAGACGAGACAGACATGACCACCGATGTGAAGGTACTCCTCTCCAGTTTAAAGATGAGGGATGGAGTCACTGCAGCGTTCTCACAACAACATACGAAAGAGGGACGAATGGAAGGAGAGGGGTTCGGATCCCCTCAGAACTAAATGTCATTAGTTCAGTCAGTAGTCATACATTGCTTGACACATGGTTGTTTAAAAAACATTGAACAAACTGACGAGTTAACATTGGATTGACGGACGTTAGTTTGATTTCTCCCATTTTTTGCTTTCCTCCATTTTACATGTTTTGTCCCTCCTCTCTCCATGTACTTTTTCTGAAAAATGAAAAGGCTAGACCCCAACATCTCCCACCAAAAATCATGTAGATCCAACAAACACCAAAGCAGACCCCACGAAGAAGTTGATTTTTCAGGTAAAACCCAACGAAACTGCTTTTACAGATTCCTATTTTGTGCATATCAAGATCCAATGTAAAGCCAACAAAACTGATTTTTAGATTTCCTCTATTGTGCATTTCTGGATACAATGTAAAGCCCAACAAAACATTAACCCACAGTGAGTGTTCTATTATATTTATTGGAGGACTAAATAAGTTTATAGGGTTTATGGAGTTGAGAATATTGTTTGATCATATTTTTGTCAAGTATTATTATAAGATATGTAATTTGAATGTGAATATGTTTCATAGATCACAAATAAAAATTGATATATGTTGTATAATTCAGTTCATATCAGGCAGTTTGATACAAATTATGTGTGTTTCAATTAAAAGGTTGTGCATTTTGAATCATTTATTGTATTTTTTTATTTTAGGTTGTATAGTTTGATTCATAAGTTGTTGTAGTTCAATTAATAGGTTGTGCAATTTGGTTCACATATATAGTTTGATTCATAGGTTGTTGTAGTTTGATTAATAGATTGTGCAGTTCGGTTCACATATGCAACTTGGTTTGATTCATTGGTTGATGTAGTTCGATTAATAGGTTGTGCAGTTTGGTTCACATGTATAACTTGGTTAAAATGTGAGAGGTTCATTTGAAGGTTTTTAATTATTGTACTTGAGGAGAACTAAATAAAGTTTATAGAGTTTCGGGAAATGAGAATGTTATTTGATCATATATTGTGAAATATAATTCTAAGGTGCAATTTGAAAATGTGAATTTTTTCACATATTATAAAAAAAATAACTCAAATGTCATATAGTTCGGTTCATATTGTGCAATTTGATTCAAATTATGTGTGGTTTCAATTGAAAGGTGGTGCATTTCAATGCTTATGCTCTGCCCCTCAAATTTTATGTTATGCATTTTGATTCGGTTATTGTATTTTTCAATTGCATGTTGTATAGTTCGATTCATAGGTTATGTAGTTCGATTAATAGTTTGTACAGCTTGGTTCACATGTATAGTTCCATGCAAATGTGAGACCCTGATTTGAAGGGTTGTGTAGTTCAATTTATACGATTATCATGTTATGTTTTGTAAGGGGTTTAAATGTTTGTATTTGTTTTACAATGTATTAAAAAGATATATGTATCATATATATTTTTTAAGTTTTTTAATTTAATGTTGTTCATATATTGACATGTGTTTGTATTTTTTATCTTATTACTTCTACAAATTAATTAATGATGTCTGATTTCGCTGAAGAAACTATATTAACTCCTCGTAAGTTAGTTTTTAAAACATTGGATCCCAAAATAAGTATGCAATTTGACTCAGCTGAAGAGGTAGATGGTTTTTATACTCAATACAGTAAGCAAGTTGGATTTAGCATACGAAAAAATTCAACCAAAATTGTAAATGCAATTATTCAAAGAAGACAATATGTTTGCTCATGAGAAGGCTTTTGAAAAATTGATCGACTTGAGAAAAGTGTTCGGGTCCAACATGCAGAAACAAGATGTGGATGCCATGCAGAGTTTACCATTCAACGCCAATTGAATGAAAATTATAAGGTTTTGAGATTTGAGTCAGCCCATATCATGATGTGGTGAGCCCAAGTAAAGTTTAATTTTTAAAGTCCCATAGGTGTATAACTTCTTCTCAAGCTGTAGAAGCTGGCATAGCATCAAGTTCAGAACTACCACAAAAAATGACAATAGAATTGATGGTAGGTAAGCCAGTAGACATGACAATCTTAGTTTCACGAATGTAGACTTGAAGAATTATTTGCGCATAAAGCGAAAGATTGCGATGAAGAGATGAGATGCACATGTTGTGATGGAGTACTTTCAAACCATGCAAGAATGAAATCCATCATCTTATTATGCCATTCAACTCGATGATGAGGAACTGTTAATGAATATTTTTTGGGTGGACTCTAAAATGATGGTTGACTGTGCACATTTTGGTGATGTTGTTTGCTTTGATACAACATACAAAACCAATAAAGAAGAACGACTGTTTGGTTTATTTGTTGGTGTAAACTATCACAAGCAATCGGTTGTGTTTGATGCTGCTCTATTATATGATGAAACAATTCCTACATTCGAATGGTTGTTCCATATTTTTGTTAAAGCAATGAATAAGAAAGAACTTAGGAACTCTTATTATTAATCAAAATGCAGCATTGGCGAGTGCAATAGCTTCAACTTTGCCAAATATATATCATCGGCTTTGTGTGTGGCACATGTATCAAAATGCTGCTATGAAGATTAATGATGTTTTTAGAAAAAAAATCCAGAAGTTGTGAAGAACTTCAAAAGGTGTATCTATGACTATGATAATGATGAAGAGTTTGAAGGGACTTGGAAAAAAATGATTGAAAAATATGATCTTCATGAAAATAAATGGTTACAAAAGAGAGTTGAGAGGAGAAAAGTGAGCTCTAGCATATGGAAGAAACACATTTAGTGCTGACATGTCTACCACCCAATGAAGTGAAAGTTTGAATGCGTTGGTTAAACAATATCTTAACACTGGGACATATTTTATGTTTTTCTTGAACACTTTAATAGGTTGTTGGATGATCGACGCTATCAAGAGTTGGAAGCTGATTTCAAGATTTGCCAAAGCATCCCTTACATACATCAACAATGGAAAATATTGAAGCATGCGGCATCAATGTACACCCCTACCATGTACAAGTTGTTTGAAAAACAAATGGTCCAGATTATGGATCTTGATTTAGCAGTTGATCATGCTGAAGGAACAAAAACATAATTCAAAATCACCGATGAAGATAGTAATCGTGAATGAAAAATCTTGTATGACTCAACATCTTATGAACTTCTATGTAGTTGTCGAATGTTTGAATTTGTGGGGATCCTTGTTAACATAGTCTCAAAGTATTAGATCGCTTGAATGTCAAAAGTATTCCCAAGCACTATATTCTGAAGCGATGGACCAAGAAAGCAAAGGAATGGATCGTTTTTTATCATCATGGGTGTGGATTACAGGTTGATCTACAACGGGATACATCAATGAGATATAAAGAGTTATGCAGCATGGCTGTTCAGTTGGTGACAAAGGCAACAACTTATGATAAAGCTACTCAAATAATTTTTGGTACTCTTAATAATGTAATGAAAAAAATTGATGATTGCTTGAAAGAGATGCATATCGAAGATAAACAATGTGGAGTTGTTGAAAAAATTCTACTACTCATGATCATGCTGTGGAGGAAGAGTGTTTTAATTATAGAAGTCTGCATAAGAAAATAGAAGTCAATCTGAAAGGTATCAAGCAAAAGCTCAAAACAAATAGTCATAAAAGGAGATATTTGGGTGCTCTTGAAAGAGTTATTTCAAAAGTGAGAGCTTCTAAGGGTTTCGTGCAAATAAATCAAATATCAAGATATGTAAAGAAATTATCATCTCTCAGGTTATTTTCGTAAACAAAATTATTCCTAATGAACTTTCAGTTTTTTCATTAATACAATTGATGTGTGTATGTTCTAAAAAATTTACAGTCCATTGATCAACAAAATCGAATACAATCATCGAATTACACCATCAATGTTCAGTGGCCATCCTTTACAAATCATATCCAGGTGCTTATTAAAGTACATATTGTGTGTTATCTTTTTTTCATGTATTTAGTAATACATATATTAAACTTTTGTAGCCATGTGAGCCTATTTCGTCAGAACATCACAGGAACTCTCAGAAATTGCTCTATGTGTATTCCACCATAAACATGGAAGTTGGACCTCATTTTATGAGCACAGAAGAAACAAAATATAACCCATTAAGTATTGCACACCTATCATTTCTAACAAATCTAGTAATCTATAGTTCCAAAAATTAATACTCATATTAAAAAAAATCATTTGAAATACTTTGATAAAAATGTCCATTTAAAATACATAGACTATAAAAAAATAGTCATCAAGATTGGAGACCCTTATTAACCAAGAAAATAACCTCTTATTAATGAGAAATCTCATTTTATTTTCAGCCCTAATTTCAGTCAACATCAATACTTCTTCCTCAATGAGAAATCCCATTTTATTTTCAGCCCTAATTTCAGTCCAACATTAATGCCTCTTCATCAATAAGAAATCACATTTTATTTTTAGCCCTAATTTCAGTCCAGCATCAATATCTCTTCATCAATGAAAATCTCATTTTATTTTCAGCCCTAATTTCAGTCTTACCACAGATCTACTGAAAAACAAAGATGAAGTGTTGTCGACCTACCACCAAAACGGATATGAGGGTACTGGCAGGAGGAGGACGATCGGTGTGGTTGGTTAGTCATCGTTGGAGATGATGATATCTCTCAGTCCTTGTTGGTGATGATGATGAAGAGGTGAAGAAGTGTTTTTGGTTGGGTCGGATGAGGAGAGAGGGAGGGAGGGAGGGAGGGAGGGAGGTAAAGAGTATTTTGGGAGGAAACAAAAACATTTAATTGGGTTTAATTGACGGTAACGTCCGTCAAAAACGAAAAGTCGCAAATTTTTTTTTATTTTAAACCACGACGTGTCAAGCAATGTATGGCTACTAACTGAACTGATGACCTTCAGTTATGAGAGGAATCCGAACCTGAGAAAAAGCAGAGAGGGAGAGGGAAAACATAGAAAATTGTGGGGAAATGGGGTTGGGGTTTCTTTTAAGGGTATTTAAGAGGTGTTGAGTATGATATAAATTCAAAAGTCTGGTTGCAGGTTTAATAATGTTACAGTTAGATTTCTCAAATGTTAGATTTAAATTGATTTAGTAAAAAAACTCTTCTATTATGAAAAAAATTTATCAATTTTTTTTGTAATAAAGTGTTTGTAACTTTAATTAAACTACAATTTTATTAAAAAAACATATTGAGAAACTCACCTTCTTACAAACTAAAAAACACACAAACTTTTTAGAGTGCTGCTACACTCAATCACGATTACCTATCAAAACACAAACCATATATACCTCGTTACAGATTTAATTAAGTATATACCTCGTTAGGTGATGTATATATCTCATTGAATTTTTTCTTACACTTACTAAAAATGGGTTCATTCAATTTGAAATGGAATGATATGCACTTTTTATTAAAGCATATACCTCATTAGATGATGTTTACTATTTAAAAAAAATGAAAACACTTCAGGTCTGTGTTTTGGTCGGTAATCGTGACTGAATGTATCTTTTTCCAACTTTTTTATCAAATGGTTCTCAAGTCTTGTTTGGATCCGTATTAGACAGATTTCACAATACGTGGTTCTTATCTATACTTTTGAAGTTAATGAAACTTCATTTATGTACATCAACAAATCGTATCTAGCTATTCCCTATTGTCTAATAAAATATTCTTTATTATTTATCTTATAAATAGTATTTTTAGTATATGTAATATTTAAACTAATATATTTTTAGAAAAGAAGATCATAACTAGTTTTTAATATTTAATATCATTGTCATATACTACATTTTATCTTACAAAAGATGAAAACAATTACATAAGATTTATTATTTGTAAAATCCATCAACATATCTTATCCAATTGATGCTATGTTTTCTCTAACAAAATATCATGAAATCAATTTAAATTTATATTCATTTGATTGATAATTGTGATAATATTTTTTAGCTTATTTTAAATTTATGGTTTTTTACAATATTTTGAAAAAAAATTAATTGTACTACATATAACTGAATTTGTTGTGATTTAACGAATTGGAATTGTAATTGGTACAATTTAATTTAATGTAAATTGATATATTTGGATTAATTTAAGGGAAAATACCCAAAAAAAATCTTCTAAATATTGAAAATACCTAAATCAGTCATTTTAAAAAATTATGCCTAAAAAAATCTTCTTTTACAATTTTTTTAAAATACAATAACTTGACTACTCCTATGTTATTTAAACATCATCTCATATATTTTATCGTTTAACACGTCAATTAAAAGCATAAATAAAAAATAAATTTTTTAATTTGTGCATAAAATTTATTATTTATTTTTTGTATATCTAAATACATCATTAAGATTTGAATCGTAAAAAATTGAAATGTTTTGTTGTAAAATACTTTTTAGATATTCTAAACTTTCTAAAATCTTTTAGTACATTTATATATGTTTAATATTATACAAAAAATTCTTATATAAGACATTTAAAAAATATAAATAACAAAAATTTTAGAAAAAAACTTTAAAAGTTAAGAAAAACCCAAAAACAATAACATTAAATTTTTTGTTTATGAATTAATCTCAATATAATAATATTAGCATGACTTATTATTCAGGAACTACGTCAATAACTTTCTGTGATCCCCGATCTCTCTCTCTAACGGTTAAATTTGTTATTTTTTGATTTCCATGTATCATGTATTCGAGTTTATATCCTTCACCGGTGAATGAAATTAGGGTTTTTTTTTTCTTTCTAAATTCAGATCCCTAAATGTAGGGTTACATTTTTTTTTTTTCATTTTATTTGATTTCTTTCTTAATCCATGTAACATGTATTCCAGTTGATTCCGAGTTTCTTTTGATTAATTTTAATTTGTCAAGTTCAATCAGACACCAATTTGGGGTTCCCTCTCTTTTTAATACGGTAAAAACTGTGATTCTTGATTTCCTTGTATCATGAATTTAGGGTTTTCTAATTCAAGTTTAATCAGACCCCCTAAATGTAGGGTTACATTTGATGTTTTCATTCATTTCAGTTTGAAAACATGGATGATCCGGTGTTCGAGAATGAGATCTTCGTTGACATACTGTCGAAGCTCCCCTTGAAGACTCTCATGAACTTCACACGCGTCTCAAAGTCGTGGCGTTCCCTCATCAGTGATCCCCACCTCTCCAGTCTCCATCGCCTCCGCCTCCGCTCGAGGTCCCTCGACTCCCTAAACGTCGTCTCGTACGCCCGGAACATCGATGATGATTACTCGCTGAGACTCCGATCGTACAAGCTTGTCGGAGAAGAGATGATCCGATGGGGACCGAACATGGGCCAGGTCCAGAAAGGCACGCAGATCATGTCTTGCGAAGGGTTGGTCTGTTTTATCAGGGATCGGAAGTTCCAAGTTTGCAACCCGACCACGGGAGAGCTCGTATCGCTGCCCGGGAAGGTTGGCAAGAATTCTGCGCTCGAGGATTTCGGTTTTGGATTTGATCCGATGAGAAAGGAATTCTAGGTGGTCAGAAGGGAACCGTGTCAGCGTGGTGGTGTACGAATGTTCACATATCAGGTGTTTGCTCTTGGCGTCGGCAATGGTAATTGGAGATCCTTGGAACAAACCACTCAACAAGTGAAATGCGGAAGGTCGGTCGCATTGGATGGGGTGATGTACTGGTTTTCGGGGTCGAAATTGGTGACTTTTAATGTGGGAAATGAGGATATCAGAGAAATTGGGGTTCCCGGTGTTTTTGAGAAAGTTTTGCCCAACAAGGTGGTGATGGTGGTGCTGGATGGGACGCTGTGCTTATCGTACAATGACCCCAAGAGAAATGAATTGAATATATGGATGCTCGTGGATGGAACTCGTGGTTCGTGGAACATGGAATACTCTGTTCAGCCGAGCCGTTGTGGTATGCCTTTGAACATCTGTCCGGTGTGCATGTGGAGGGGAAAGATCCTATTGCAGGAAGAGAAGAGGTTGTTCCTCTATGATCCTGAAACTAGAACGTCCAGCGAAGTTCAGGGAGATTGGGATGAGCTTATGTTGATTACTGACTACGTTGAAAGCTTGGTCACATTGAAGAGAAGTGATGCTGCCCACCACAAACGGGGTGGGGGTGTCTCTTTTTCCCACATCTTGCAGCAAGATTGAAAAGTAGAAGGAGATTGAATTTTTAGTTCTATGGGATTTCCTTTTGCATTCATATGAATCGTTTTGCAATCATTTGGTTTTTTTTTTGGGTGTATTGATATAGGTGGATTTTGTTCCTCAAAATTCTGTACTTTTTCTCTGTCATCAAGCTTAGTGAAAATTGCAAGAATTTATTCCAAATTTTGGTGTTTTCCTTATATTTAGTTTCACTTCTCTCAAACTTCTATTCATAACTGTGAGATGTAGCACAATTGATTTTAGACTTTTAATTTTAACAATAGAAAATGCATGATTCTTCTCATAACTGCTGTGGTTTTTTTTTGTCTAGCTTTTTTTATTTGAATTGTATGTTAGGTCCTTGCATCAGGCATGATGAATCCAGTTCAGATTACACGTGGGATAGAGAATATTGTGAACAGTTTTTTTTTTTTCTGAACTCAAGTTAATGGCTGAGGAGGTACTTCTTCAAAAACATTTCCTACTAGTTTAGTTTTCTGCATTTACAAAGTTTCTATCAACACTTTGTAAGTTCTTACTTGTCATGTCGAGCAAAAGATGTGCTTCTCCCGACCTGCCAAGAGTTGGTTTGATGTTGATTCTTGAATGCTTTTTCATCAACCTGTTTCTATAATCTTTGGGCAGATTGGTGTCTTAAGCTATCCATCAATATTGATAGCTAAAAATGTTGATGATATTGGGGTTGTTGTCGTTCAGTGTTTTCTTTTCTTCTGTAATATTTCATTAAAAATCTATGATCAAAATTGGTCTTAGTGGCATGAGAAGGAGAGAGGCCAGAACAGTCTTGACTCCTCTGAACTCTGTACAAACAAATTCATATTAGTAGCTAACAAAAGGGGAAAGAACACCCTGCCATCTGTTTCTTTTGGCCTCCACCTCTGGAATTCATATCTTGATCTAAACATGCATATCAGCATTTGTAACTGAGAACATCTATTCAGATTTTTGAAAGAAAAAAAAAGGCAGACATTATTTAAATTTTGTACTCTGTTTTTTCCACATCACTCTAATCTTGACTTATCATGGCCCTGACACCTGTATGCAATCCATTAACGGGAAAGTGTAGATATCAGCATTCTCACGAGTTTAAGCCATGTTAACTGTACAGTTGCAATACATACCTATATCCATTCTACCAATTGCATGCCTTAGCTGTATATGATGTATGGTATCAATACAATGGAAGTTAAACACAAAAGAAGTGTTGTTTGATGTTGCTTTTGCAGTTTTGTATTCAACCTGTATAAAGATGCTTTATTATTATCAGAGGATGTGTTGTGTTGGCATGACTCATGCATGCAACAAATACAAAAGCAATAGTTGCGTGCCAAATGAACTGTGCCAGCACGTCCAAGATGATTTGTTTACCCTTTAATTATTACTTTTATGTTTTCACATATTAGCCAAAAAAAAATTTACATTGAGAATAGATTGAGTAATTTGTTCCACATATTTTACCTATAAATATTCCATTCATTCCGTCATTCTCCTCACCGATTCACTCAATTTTCTCTGCATCCTCTACCTTCTTTACAACAATTCTCTATGTATTCTGAATGTGTGATTATGTTCTCTAAATTTTCAGAATCTGAAGATTGTTTTTGTTTGCAGTTTGAAGATCATTACTACAGATTTGAAGTTTACAAGCTCCTCCAAGGCCAAGCTCTCTAGAACATTGAGGATTTGAAGTTTACATGTTCGAAGTCCAAGCTCTTTGAAGTTTTCCATGTGCTCTCTCTCCACAAGCTCAAGTTAGCCTGCTATGAGGTTAGTTATGAAGTAGTACTTATTAGTTAGTTTAATCTTACTTTATCATTATAAAATAGATCACCATCACATTAATGCACAGAACTTTTGCCATTGACTTTGAATTTTTCCCTGCAGACATCTATAACTTAGATGTTGACCAATCCTATCCCAACTGACAACGTTGTGCCAATCCCTGTCCTAAATTTACATAATATGAAGATCTTTTTTTTGTTTGCAGTTTGAAGATCATTACTACAGCTTTGAATTTTACAAGCTCCTTTTAGGCCAAGCTCTCTAGAACATTGAGGATTTGAAGTTTACATGTTCAAAGTCCAAGCTCTTTGAAGTTTGCAAGCTACAAGTTCATGTGTTCTCTCTCCACAAGCTCAAGTTATCCTGCTATCAGGTTAGTTATTACTTAGTAGTTATTAGTTAGTTTAATCTTAATTTATCATTATAAAATGGATCACCATCACATTTATGCACAAAACTTATGCTGTTATGCAGTCGACTTTGAATTTGTCCCCGCAGACTTAGATAATTTTGATTAGATGTTGATCAATCTGTATCCCAACCAGAACATTGTGAGAACCCCTATCCTGACAACTTTTACATACGCTCAATGGAAGAATGGAAGGGAAAAAAAAACTTTCCACATATGTAGTTGCATTTACTATGGTTGGATGTAGAGAATCTGTATGTTCTGAACAAAAATATGTTAGCCCACAACTTAAATTTGTTTCTAGAAATATTGTAAAAATGATGCTTTACAAAAAAAATGGGTTGGTTATAGACATAAGTGTTCCTCCACAATATTTGATATCCCATCTATGTCCCAATCAAGCTTGGGCCAACACATCCCTATTGCATATTAAAACTAACCCTGAATAATTGTATAGCATAGACCATACGAACCCTTAATGATTGCTACATTTTCATCTTATCTCACAGGAGACGAATTTGGGCAGTTGATCTGAGAATGAATTGGTTGAAAATAGAGTATGTTAACTTGGTATATGCTTCTGCCTAATAACTGATCATCCTCAATGTTTGCCTCGTGAAACATATGGTAACTTGGGCTGTATGTTAAGGATTGTACATTTATTCTTGAAATGTCAAACGTGTTTTAAGGAAAACGTTGCATCAGCTTTCTGTAGGGCTGTTTGGGATCTGGTGTTCTTGATGGACCATGGCCAATCAAAGAGGGTTTGCTACTTGGCTGTCATTCCAACTGTTGCAGGTGGTGGTAGTTATAACAATTACTGGATTTGCTGCATGGGTTTCTGATATTATGACAGTGGTGTGCCATGTCTTTTCTCTCTGAGTTGTGAATGTGCAACCAGGGAGTTGAAGAAGGGCCTCTTCATTCTATTATAATATTTTCATTTTGTATTTCACTCATTTTCTTCATTCTTTTTTCCATTGGTTGTGTTTCATCCAGTTCCTAGTTATACGTTTTCCTCATTACATCTAGGTCTTGATTATTTGTAAGGATATCCAATACTTGGTGGTCATTTTTCTTTTCTTGTGCCGCAGACTTATCTCGAAGACAAATCATTTAGAGGAAGAAGCACAACATGATAAATCTGCATGAACAAGGAGCATTGAAGTAGAAAAAGAAGTACAACACTGGTTTGTATGCATTAGCTGTTTGATTGAATCATAACCTCAACTGGCCAACTTGAAAGAGAGTTGTGAAGCAATTCGTTCAACAAATTGAATACTATGGCCCAATTTGGCATTCATTCTCATTCTTCTTCTATCAGAACACCCAAGAAAATTTCATTTGAATTCTTCTATTTCTATGTTTATTCCCGGATGTACAAAACTTCTCCTTCCATGAAATCTATCAGAATTAGATTCATCATTTATGGGAAGAAGGAATTCTATGTGCAATTACATCACAAGATTAATGTATAGATTTTGAACTCGATTTGCATCAACCAAGGCCGTGGGATACCTTGATCATTACACTTATGAATCAATATCAGTTCTCTCTGTCTAGGTTACACACACACACACACACACATCTTATGTGTTTGTTTTATTTTTTATTTTTTTGAAAAAATGTAGAATTATGCCACCATTACTTTTATGTTTGTTTTATTAGATGTAGTATTAATTTTGGATGGATAAATAGGAGGAAAATATATATGTTTACTTTTCTTAGGTACATTTATCATACTTTATTTATAATTTATCGGGGTTTGTTTATAGGGAAAAATTCATATAACCCCCTGTAAACTGATTGAAATCTATATAACCCTCTAAATTTTCTTAAAATCCATATAACCCTGAAAACACATAGTAAATCCAAATAACCCTTTGAATAAAATTTACGTTTATTGATGATGAATATTTTGTGAATATTATGTTTGGTTAACTCTGGTAGAAAACACAATATATCAAAAAAACTCTCAAAGTTTTAAAAATGTAAAATATATTTTATAAATGATAATTTTGTCCATTTGGATAGGGTTTTATAATACATCAAGAGAGGGTAAAATCGTCATTTTTATAGGATATTCACATTTTTAACGCATTGTAGTAGTTTTTTAATATATTGTGTTTTCGGTCATGGTTAATCAAACGAAATATTCACAAAATATTCATCATCTATTAATGAAAATTTTATTCAGGGTCATTTGGATTTACTAAGTGTTTTCAAGGGATTATATAGATTTTCAACAACGTCAGGGGTTTATATGGATTTCAGTCAGATTTTAGGGGTTGTGTGAATTTTTCCCTTGTTTATATTTTGGATAAGTAGGGGTGCATAATGACAATGGTTGCCTCGGGAAACATTTCAATGATTTTAAGCCCTCGTTTGGAACGTAAATATGATTTATTCTTATGTATATATTTATTCATGCATAAGAGAATATAAATAAGGATAAAATAATTCTGTGTTTTGAATTATTCTCGTTAATAAACGTAAGAATAAATATTTTGTTATTTGGATAAAATGTGAATAAAAATATGGATAAAATTCTCGTTAATGATAGTTGATTTGACAGGTAATTTATAAGATGTGATAATAGTTGATTTGATAGTGGACACCCATATATTCTTTGGGTGGAATAACCCTATGATAACTTTAATTCCAAGGGTTGGTTGGAATTCATATACCACTTTATACCAGTTTATTCTGCATAAAATATTTTATGATGTAAGTTGTTTGTTAAAGACTTCTCACACTCTTTTATCATTAACCTTCAAAAAGTTGTTTGTTACAGAATTTTATATGGAATATGTTACACTTTACCGTCTAAAACATATATTACACGTGTTATCATTTTTTTTAAATTATGTCTTGTCTAATGAGTATGAATATTTGTTAGAAGAGTATATATAATCAATAATTAAATGATATTGTCATGCCTTGGTGAGGTAGCAGTGGACACCCTTTTTACGAAGAACATGTTTGTTCTAGCATGTCAGGACTTTGTAGCCCCCTTAATCACAAGTATTCAACTTTGTTGCTTTATAACATTTTTATTTTCAGTTTTGCCCTTTAATTTTTTTTATGTAATTACAGAATATATTTATTGAATTTTTGTTTTAGTTTAAGGGCGAGAATTGAAAAAACATTTAAACTAAAAAATTATCACTATATTTAAAATTTTAAAGAAAATATCATCTCCTATTCAAAATTTTAAAGCGGATATATTTAAATAATAATGTTAGATATTCACCAAATCTATGTCATTGAATTCCACAAAGGCCTTAATTAAAAAAAAAATTATAATATATATGGCTTTAATTAACATCTATCTATTATATTAACCATGACTATTTTCAACCTTGTTCATTCCTTACGCTCCCTGGTAAGATTGAATTTGAATTTTTAAAATCAGATAAAATTAAATTTAACACTACCATATGATAGTATTGCTAAATTACAAAATAGTTATAACCGAATATATAAATAAATAGCCACAACCGGGTAATTATTGGGTAATTATTGGAAGTCACACCTCTCTATTGCCATCCATTAAAACAAGCAAGATTATAAGAAAAAATAAACAGCTTGCGTACCTAAGTAGTTAAATCCATCAAAACATTCAGTCCTTATCTCATCTTTGTATTATTTATTATAATAAGGATTTGGTGAAAAATTGGATTTGTTTGTGTGAGATGATTTATTTACATTCAAAAATGAATTTTTGGGGTTTGTTTATTTTATTTTAATAAGTTTAGGGATATGGTCCATTTATTTTATTTTATTTTCTTAAAAAGTGTTTCTTAAAAAGTGTTTCTTGAGATTGAAGGGGTTGTAAGGAATGTAAGTCGGGTTGATATGGGGTAAGGTCGACATGTGAAAATCTTTTTTTTTTCCTATGATTTTGCATAAGATTGTTTTATTTTTTATTGGTGAGTAGTTTTTATTTTATGCATATCCTGGGTAGGTGTTGACGTTATATCAATAGAAAGTGTTTATTAATATTTTAATTTTGTTTATCATGAATAATGAGATAAGATGAAATCTATATGGATAAGGATTGTAAAAATCTATCTGGATAAGGATTCTCCAATATATATGTATTATATATATATATATATATATATATATATATATATATATATATATATATATATATAATTAATGGGCAGGGGTAGACGGCTATAAATTGTATAGATTGGGGGAGAGTTCCCAAACAACTATCCTTCATAAACATCTAAACCCACCATTTCTTTTCCTCTCCTCAATCTCCCTCTCATACCATCCTCATTTGAAATTATGAAATTATGAGGCAATAGCATCTCTACAAATCTCGCTACAATTTTTTTTTATAGGAGAAGAAAAAAATTTCAAATGTCAATGCCTCTTTTCAATAGGAAGGATCTTCTTGTCAGTCATTATTGGATGAAGTATTCAAGATGAATTATAAATTCTGTTTATAATTTGTTTATCAATAAATAATCTAGAAGGTGGTAATCGATGTTGTACTTTACATGACATGACAAATGATGATGCAACAAAAGACAGACTCAACGATGTAAAGGTTGAAAGGTTGTTGGCATGAAGGTCCAGATTTTGTTTCATATAAACATGGTTGCTGTGAAATGCAGCTATAGTGATACATTGCATTTTCTTACCTATTCCAAGCTTATGCTTCCACTTAATATGCATGGACGTGTGCATATTGCATTCAGACACGGTATTGTGACATGAATTCAAGTGTCCACCAAATATGCATGTGGAGGGAGAAGATTCTCTTGCATGAAGGAAATAGGTAGTCTTTTTATAATCATGGAACAATTTTTTTTTACCAAGTTTAGTGGTAACTGGGGAAACCTACAAATGATAACCAACTATGAAGAGAGCACTATCCCGATCAAAAAACTTGATGCTGCCCACATCTAGGTGGAGGTTTGTGATGGAAGATGATCAAGAAAGATGGGAGGGATTAGTTTTCTCTTTTGTTGGATTCCCTCTTGTGTTTAAGAATTATGCATCCATTAATATTGTAAACCATTTTAGCAATCATGAGTTTTTGTTCATTAATTTTTGTACTCTTGCTGTGCCATCAAGTCAACCAATTATGTGAAAATTACAAGGTTCATCACCTTTTCTGTAATCTCATTTCTTTCAATCTTCTATTAATAAAGCACAGGTTGGTTTTAGACTTTTACATCAACAATTCTATGTTTCTTCTTCTCACTAACTGCTGGGGTTTTGTGTCTAGCTTCTTTTTTTTTAATGTGAATTGAGCAGTAGGTTCTTTCTGCAAGAAAGAATATTGTTCAATTTGCACATGGGATAGAGAACATAGTGAACACCCTTGTTTTTGAAATCAAGGTAATGGCACAGGTATTTCTTCAAAAACTTTTTCTTATAAATTATTGGTGACCATTCTAGTAATGACCAGTGTTCTGATATGCGGGATACGGTTTTTGTGTGGTTATGGTACTGCACAGAGTATATGCGGTATGCGGGAGTATATGCGGTTCTGTAATTTTTTATTAATAAAAATTAAAAAATATATGATTTTATGATGATAATTTATAAACAATACTACAAGAGTCATAGTGAGTGACAAATTTGAAGAAATCCAACATTTCATGTCAATAATCCAAAAGAGATATAAAAGAATTATACAACAACAATCCACTCAATACTTTAGTAGTAACACTTTGACACCTATAATACAAAGAAACAGCAATTAGATATATAAATCTATTTAACCATAAGTATTCAATTCAAATGACATGAATAATCTACATATAATGTAAACATAATTAATCAATCACATTACCACACACAAAGTAAACATAAACTGAATTTATAAGATGTAAACATAACAAATTAACAAACAATTATACATAAAGCATTTAAACATAAGAAAAAGTAGAATTCAATTCACGGAACATTAAAAAAAAAGTTCACAGTTCACAAATGGAACAAAATAAATCAGTCTGAGTCCCATTCAATACTAGCATTAGAGACATCATCATCTGTCTCATCATCAGGGATATCATCACTCTCATCAAACCCATGCATGTTCTCATCAATGTCAAGCAATTGTGATGGAGTAGATGTGGAAGGCTCTCCTCTTCTTGTGAGTCCAGAACTAGAGAAGACCTCCACCTCCTCCTCTGCATCATTTTCAGCAATCCACTTGTAAACATGTGCACGATCTTTCGAAGAAAGAGGATCTTTACCATTCTGGGCCCTTTCTTTCTTTCGATCCATGAGCTTGGCATTGAATTGAACATATACCAAGTCATTTAACTTTTGAACTTCAAGTCTATTTCTTTTCTTTGTATGAATCTGTAAATAAAATTTCACAATCAATTAATAATTATAATTTTTTAACGAAGTGATACATAAATGAATAGCAAAGTAATAAAAATAAATTACCCCTTCAAAGGAACTCCAGTTTCTCTCACACCCAGAAGAAGATGCAGTGAGATTCAATATTTTACAAGCCATTAATTGCAAATGTGGTGTATCCAATCCATGCACGTCCCACCAATTAGCTATACAATAAGATTTTAAGTGTTAACAAAATATATGAGCAATTGAGCATTTATATAAATCAGCAGTGGTGTATATGGCGGCGGTGACGATCCACTTTCAGAAGTCGGAATGGGTGTCACTTTATCCATTGAAGAAAGTAACTGATATTCAATGAGAGATAAATCACAGTCATAGTGTAAAAAAGAACTTTTATAGTTTTATTATACTAAGATTAACATAGTTACATAATGTCATCAAACCAAAATATTCAACACAGTTATAAACAGCTATCTAAGGGGGGGAATTTGAGACAAGTTGAAATTATACTATCTAGGGGGGGGGGGGGATTTGAGACAAGTTTTTGTTACATAAATAAAACCTGATCCATCAAAGGATCTAACTCCAAGTCATAAAAAAAATCTCTCATCATGACCAGAACAGAGATCCATCTTTCACAAATAAGTGGGAAATCACTCTCTTTCATGCTTGACTCGCCTATTATTCATACACTCAAATATCTAAAACATGCATCGGATTCTAAATTCACAATCATTTACAAAAGACTGTTTTATTTTACCGAGATCTCACACTACCTGGAAATCTGGAATCATATATAACAGTATAACACCATCAAAAAAACATAACAGACAAGCAAGGAATTACGACACTCATATTAACAAATCCCTCAAAAAAAAAATCTCAACTTTCAACACCATGAAAGATGACCACAAAACAATATTAAGTGCATATCTAATAAGAAACACCCACAACAATCTAATTCACAACCAAGCACCTCTAAATCTGAAACTCCAACTTAAACCCATTAAAGCACATATTTTTTCATAACCAATTCAGCAAACCAACTCAACCCACTACAAAAAAATACACACAAGAAACAGAGACATAGAACCTTCAACCAATCAATAGATTCAATACCAACTGTTCAAATAAACAGAGACAGAAATGAAGAAAATATGAACACCGACTAGTCGACCACACTGGCCGTCGATGAAGAGTAGAAGCCGTCGCCCGTCGATGAAGAGTAGAAGCCGTCGCCCGTCGATGAAGAGGAGCTGTCGTCGATGAAGAGCAGAAGTTGTCATCGATGTCGTCGATGAAGCACCGATGAAGGAGAAGAAGAAGAAGCCGTCAATGAAGCGCCGATAAGCGGATACGGAGAAGAAGAAGTCGCCGATAAGAAGCCCTGATTTTTTAGGGCCGGCTAGAGCTACGGGTAGATGATAGATCATATCATCATAGTCGGGCTTGGGCAGATGTCATACGGGTCGGGCAGAACCAATGGGCCTGCCCGACCCGTTTATCCCTCAAAGCCCATGCGCCCGCTTAGGCGAGCGCATACCCGTTTTTTGGGCGCATATGCGGGCCTTGAGCGCATATGGCCCGCATATTAAGAACTCGGTTCGGTAGTGTTACCGAACCGCCTGTGCGGCCGCATATGCGGCCGCACTATGCGGCCGCACAGGCCGCTTTCCTGAACACTGGTAATGACCACTCTCCACTTGGAGAGAAGCAATTAAATGTGGTATCAATAATGGTCAAGACTAGATCTCTGCATCCAACTCAAGCAATATATTGAAATAAAAAAAAATCAAGCAAAATAATTGTAGTAACCCATACTATATGTGTAATACTATGTCAAAGAATTACAATCATATGACATATTTGTATATAATATGTCAAAGAATTACAATCATATGACATATTTGTATATAATATGTCAAAGAATTACAATCATATGACACGACACCCTTATATTGAGAGAATACACAATGAATTCTCTTTGTCCATATATACCTTGTTTACATAAACCAGAGACAAAACACACAAACAGAGAATGTATAGAGACAAAATAAAAATTAAGATCATATGTTCACAAGGAAAATGTTTTCCATAAAGAAAACATTTTTGTTGAAAGAATTGTATGGAAGGTTGGCCAATTGAGGATATGATACAATCACACAGCTGATTTTACAATCTAGTGTTTTTTCTTGGCAAACTAGTTTTGTTACTTTAATGCTCCTTATTCCTGCAAATTTCCCTCCAAATAAATCTTGGCAATAAGTCTGCTGCAAAAGATAAGAAAAGAAAATGTGACGACCATGTTAGCATATCCTTGCAAATGATTAGGAACTAGAGGTAATTAGGAACGCATGTAACTAATTACTGGATAAAATCCAACCAGTGGAAAGAAATGAAGATATTACAATGAAAAAAAGAGGCCCTTTTAAACTCCTCGAATGATTTTCTTTTTAAACAATTACCTGGATTGCGCATTCATAACTCCTAGAGTCGAGACATGCATTTATGAAATAACAGAAACTCATGCAGAACAAATGGTAGTGGTTACTACCCAAAAGTTAACTGACCCAAACGAACTTTTCATATCTGAAAATCAGGGAATCATAGCTATGGCACATTGTCAGAACTTCTGATAATGTGCCATAGCTAGTTTGCTGATTTTTAGATCATGGGAAGTTCTCTTTAAAAAGCCATGTTTATGAGGTCCAACTCATTTCCCTTCTCCAGATTATGTAATATATTTTCTGGCTGTATGAAGATTTCAAATGTCATTGGCTCGTTTCTATGGGAAGGATCTCCTTGTCTGTCACTATTGGATGTGGTATTCAAGATGCGTTATAAGTTCTGTTTATAATTTGTTTATCCATTAATAATCTAGCAGGTGGTGAAATGTTGTATAGAACATATCATCTGTTGTGGAATCTTCTCATCTCTGAAGTGGTTGTTTTCGACCTCTTGGAGTTGAAGTCAAGTACTAGAAGAACTGCAATGCCAATCCCAAGGACTTCCATACAAATCCCAGGTGATCTTGTAATCCATATATATGTATATGCATGAAGTTGTTTTCAATTTTAGTGCATGATAAATATACGTAAATACAATAAGTGAAAGATATATTCTCAAATTGGATATAACTCTTCATGCAGACATACATGAGATGGGCATGTGCACATGAATATAAACTACAACATATCCATAGATGACATATCTATCCAATTATATTTCACAAGATTAATGTATATTGGTGTGCAAACAATTAGATTTTCCTCTGCGCATACCCAACCACATGTAAGAGAAGCTGTATAAGTGATATAAAACATAGAGGACAGTTTTTTTTCTGAATTGCAAAATGGATCCCTAGCTTGGTTTACTAGTGGAAATTAGTTTGTAATATTTGATGTATGAACATAAATTGCATGATGTGTTTATATGTCAGATCCCATTTGGGATCATCATCAATTGTTTGATATTGGATTGGAGTTCCCGTTAAGTATTTTTGAATAAGCATCCTTAAAGATTAAGTTAAACATAAAAAAGGGTAAACAAAAAAAGTATTAGATCATTTTTTGTTTAGAAATCTTCATATGATATTTAGTCAAGTTACAAGCTTTCTACATTAAGGTATTGTTTACAAGTACTTGATTTTAGGCTATTGAAGCATATAGACGCACGAGGATTTTCCATCAATGTTTAGACTTGCAGATAAAATGTGACTTGGAATCTAGGACTGGAATTGGCAAGAGAAAGTCAGATGACGATTTGAAATTGATTATTTGGAGAAGCATCGGTGAATGTTATTCACTTGCAATATCTAGAATTGGGAAGGAGTAAACAAAGGACATGATGAATTCTCTGAAGACCCAAATGAAGAGGATTACTTTTGCAAAATATTTTCTTTTTGATGAGCATATGAGAAAATAGAAGCATACATTCTCTCCTTTACCTCCTCCATTATCCACTGCCTGGTTTATGGATAGTTTATTGAGGTGTAAAATATTTATAAAAGAATAGAAGAGAATTAGATGATTTGCAATTTGATTGTTGTTTCCTTGTTTGGTTAGATATTTTTTTGTCTTCTGTATTTATCTTACTAGAATGTAGTTATAAATATAGATGTATAAGTAGTAATAAATATACCACTGTTTCCAAAGTATAGTTATCTAGGTTTATTCTGCTTTATAAGGGTAGCATTACAGTTATTCACATTAATCGATTTTTTTTCAAAATTAAGCATATTCTGCTATATCAACCTACTCATTTATGGAACAAACAGGATGGCTTACACTGAAACAATTCTACTGTCATAAGTACTTTACATGACAAATGATGAGGCAACAAAAGACAGACTCAACAATGTAGAGGTTGTTGACATCAAGGACAAGAATTTGTTTCATATATACATGGTTGCTGTGAAGTGCAGCTAGTGATAGTGCTTTCAAAATAGACAAATATACATTGCATTTTCTTACATGTTCCAAGCTCATGCTTCCACCTAATATGACATAATTTATAATTTGGATTGGGTTTATATACAGTCCTTACGTGCAGTCATATTTTGTTTAATGAGGCATATATATATGCTTTTGATGGATAAAGCATGTGATTTGTTATTGTAATTTGCTTATAAATTTGGAATGGGCATTCGAGAAAATTACCGAATTAGTCTCATTTCCCTTTGCATTCCTTCTTGCTCCCTTCTCTTTGTCCCCCCCCCCCCCCCCCATGTTCTCATTTCGGACTTTGTACTTTGATTTGAATGATATCGGTGTAGCTTAGTCTACCCGTTTTTCAAAATATATATATTTTCATTGTACTTGTATGCATGTTATAAAGGAATATGCTTCATTCATGTACATGGATACATCCTTAGAAAATCAAAGCATGCAAGGACTCCAAACTTTTTAAGCTCTTATGCTTGAAGGATGATTTGAGCAAGCTTGGTTTTCATAGGTGTTTAAACTCCCAGAAATTTATTTCCAAAGTTCTTGATTCTGGTTAACCACAATATTTTTTATTGAGGTCAATTCAAGTCCATATCCCATAAGGTTTTTCATTCTTTTTGGCACACATTTCTATTCATGTGCCAACAACAGCCTTGGTGTTGCTCAAACCCCAAGAAATGTCTCATTATCTGTAAGAAAATGTTAGACTCAATCATTTTTATCAATCAAAATTCAAACCATACATATTTTTATTTTTTTCAAAATAGTAAATATCATCTAATGAAGTATATATTTTAATAAAAAGTGTATATTGATTCATTTCGAGTTGAATGAACCCATTATTAACAAGTATAAGATAAAATTTAGAGAGGTATATGCATCGTCTAACAAGGTATATGTTTCACTGGATCTATAACGAGGTATATAGGACTATAATTTGAACTGTAAAAAAAAAGTGTGACACTCTTTGTATCATGTGCCTTCTATGTAGGTTTCATTTATAATCACTATAGCTTAAAATGGTCCACTATATATGTATCCATTGAGGGCGCTATTATACAATCTTTTTTATTATCTCAAATATATCTCATATATCTCGTTAGTCATTCAAAGAAGTGTATATACTTCCTTATATAAGGTATATATATTGTTAAAAAAATATTTGTATTTGTTTAAATATGGATCTATTAAATTCGAAATGGTGCAATACACAATTTTATTAAAATATATATTTTATTAAATATGTTTATTATTTTTAAAAAATTAAAACACGTGAGGATCGTCCGCGAGACTGCATTTGGGATTCTTCTTTAACTATTATCCATATTTCATTAGTCAAACATATATTTCAAAAAAAAAAAAAACTTCAATGTGTGGTTTTCAAATGACTACAAAAAAATGATTGCTATTTTTTTTGGGGAAAATTCATACAAACCCTTGAAATCTGACTGAAATTCATATAACCCCCTAACTTTTCTTAAAATTCATATAACCCCTTGAAAACTCCTAGTAAATCCAAATAACCCTCTGAATAAAATTTTCGTTAATAAATGATGAATATTTTATTTGATTAATCTTGACTGGAAACATAATATACTAACAAAACCACTGCAATGTGTTAAAAATGAGAAAATCCTATAAAAATGACTATTTTACCCTCTCTGGATATATTATAAAATTTTATCCGGAGGGATAAAATCATTATTTAAAAAAAAAATTGCATTAACACATTATAGATTTTTTGATATATTGTATTTTCTATCAAGGTTAACCAATTATAATATTCACAAAATATTCATCATCTATAAATGTAAACTTTATTCAATGAGTTATTTGTATTTATTAGGTGTTTTTATAGAGTAATATGGATTTTAAGAAATGTCAGGGGTTTATATGGATTTCAGTCAGTTCATAGGGGGTTATATAGATTTTTCCCCTTTTAATTTTAGCGTTTGGGTCAACCAGAATCCAAACCTGGGTAACCCAAATTTGATTCAAGTTTGGATTGGATTGAGCGTTCGGAATGAGCGATAAATTTAAATGTTCTGAATCTCATTTTAATTGTTTGAATTGTGAGATAAATTTGAATTGTTAAATATATCACATTTATAGTTTCATCTATTCATTCTTTAAATAAAATATTATCATTTTCATCTTTCTTATTTTTAAAACATATTTTGAAATCAAATCCAAATCAAACCGATTCGCTGGATTAGATTGAGCTTCTCGGATTTGAGGGTCAGGTTGTCTAGGCTTCCCGAGTTTTAACGAGGGTACACGTACAAATAATAAATTTTGAAGGTTTATATATAAATTTCCCGTTTTAGAAAAAAAAATTGTGAAAAAACGGAGCCCCTATTGTGGCACTTCTTATATGGCCACCTGTGCTGCCTCTTCTGTTCTTCAGTTCAGATATACATAGAGAGACTTGGGTCTTCTGCGGAAGATCATAAGAGATTTTCACCAATTCAAAAATGGGTCTTGCTCTGCTCCTTCAATGGATGATGGATCTGTTGGTCGCTGGGTTTTCTCTGATGATCTGTTTGGGTATATTTGCTTTCGTTGCAACCATCCTCTGTTCGGCTGCCTTTCTTTACAATGCTAAGGCCGTCTCTTGATATAAAAAAAAGCTCGGGTAATCCCATTTCTCTTTCAAAAAGTTCGATTTTGGGTTTGTTTGAACTGTGAAGATTGGATTTTTTTTTTTTGGGGGGGGGGGGGGGGGGGGGGGGGGGGGTTGGCTCTGTTGGGTTGAATTGGTGGTTGGTTTGGCATTTTTTGTGATATTTGGGGAGATGGGTTTTGATGATTTGTGAAAATTAGTAGTGTTTGGTGCATAATTTTTTTAAAAAAAATTTGGGTTTTTTTGTTTGTTTGAACTTTTAATGGCAAAGATTGGATTTTTAGGTTGGTTTTGGTTGAACTGGATGATGGTATTTGCCTCTTTTGGGATTTTTTTGGTGTGGATTTTGATGGTAATGTAATAGGTGTTGTGTTTGATGTACACTGAAAAAAAGTAAGTTAAAATTTGTTTTTTGGTTTGTTAGAATGGTAAAGATTCGGTTTTTAGGTTTGTTTGGGTTGAAGTCAGTACAAAATAAGTTTGGGCGTTGATACACTTCTTTTTTTTTATTGGTAGTCGATACACTTGATTTTTCTTGCAATCCTAATGATATATCTAAATAGGTCGAGCGATTAGTTGCGTGCGTCCGCCGTCCGATCGCGGGTCCATTCGTCCCTCAATAGGTCCAGCGATTAGTTGCTGCTATATTGGTTATATATATCTAATAGTGTATATATATTGGTTATACGAGTATATACTCCATTAAAGAAAATACAAGAAGGTATATTTTCGAATTCATTTGGGTATGCACTTCATTTATTATTTTATGTTATCTTAGTTTATTTTATTTTGTCATCAGACAGCATACCTCCCAAAAAAATTCAAAATGTGACTGCAAAATGGCTGCAGGAATGACATGAGTGTAGCATTTTCCAATAAGCTTTTATTTTAAGTTCCCCATGGACCCTAAAATAAAATAACTTACATGTACAATCCAGCCTTACCCAAAAGAAGAGGAAAACAGAAAAAAAAAATGCTCATTTGGCTCTGAATTAATTGCGTTGAGTGCATAATAATTGTGCAGATTGTTGTTTAATTATGAAATTCAGTCTATTTGGAGTTGTTCCAAACAAGAAGAATCAAACGAATCAGAAAGAGAATGAGCTTTTCTCTTTAAAATCTCTGAGAAACAATCGGAAAAACACCTCCATCTTTTGTATTGTGATCAATTTAATTAGAATCTAGTGGTTGACAAGCACAAAACATTGTAACAAAGTAAACGATGCCTCTTGTGTTATCAGCTTACAATACACTGCTGTTGGTCCCAAAAATTCCTGGCTATGTTAACAAGTGATCACATGTCACGTACTAATATGATAAAATACTCTCTCTTTTTTGTATAGTACTTTTTCCTTATGATTAAATTAGGACTTGAACTCTAGACTTGTCGGTGAAGAGGGGGTACTTCTATCAACGTGTCATGAGGTGTTCTGGTAAAATTTTCAGTTAGAGAAAACAGGTAGTCCATAATTATTGCAACAGCAGTTCCTTCATTTCACTCTGATTTTAGGATCTACATTTGAGACAAGAAGGTTCTGACCTACAATGTAAAGAAGATCCTGAGATACATCATTGTAACTATTTTAATTTGGATCTTATATTTGTCTTAAACATGCAGTTATATTGGGTCCGGTAATATATACGAATTCGAAGTATTTTTTGTTAGATGTAATTCAATACATAACAAACACATAGCTACATGTCTTTCTTGTTTTGTTTCTCTATGCTTGTGCTTGTGATTGTTTGTTCTGCAGTTCTGCTTTTCTAGTTGCTCAACCAAAGAGAAACTTTGGAACCTCATTCAGTTTTTTGCAGGCACAGATGTTCAAGGAAGATTTTCTAAAACATATTTGACGCATACATGCGAATGAGGATATTCGATGGAATTTGGCCGTTAAGACATTCACATTAAAATTTTACATTGGCGTATATCTGTGTGCAAAGAGAGATCCCTGTCTATGTCCTTGTATTAGCATGTTTGAATAAGAATTCTATTTGATTTCACTTGTAAACACTAGGACTTGAATATCCATATGATCCATGAAAAGTAACATGTTTCTGTATCATGAAATTCGCTTGACACTTAAAAGGCATCCCATCTACAACCATAGTTTCTGTATGAAAAATATTCAATAGAGATCATGTTCAACACGGTAAGTGTACATTCATAAACCATATGGGATAACTATTTCTATTATATGCAAAAACTTCTATGTTAACGTAAAGATAGCAATAATATTAAATTAATTTTTTTAAAATTGAAGAATACAATAAATCATTCAAACTAAATAAATACATATAATAGTTAGACAAACAAAAGCATGTTTAGATATTAGAGGAGCATTGATACTTGATATACTCAGTCCATTTTACAACCTGTCTCTACAGCCTAGTCCTCCTGTTTGGATAACAGAATAAAACTTAATTCTTGGGTATACAATTATTTTGCACATAAGTGGACATAAATAAGAATAAAGTGATTTTATGTTTGCTTGTGTTTTGTATTATTTTTCGTTGAGAAATGTAATAATAAAAATTTTGTCGTTTGATCAAAATTTGAATTAAATGTGGATAAGTATTTATAAAAGGTGAAAAAGATAATAATAGTTGATTTGATGGGTAATTTATAAATTAATAAGAGATAATGACAATTGATTTAACAGTATACTACATATTCTTTAGGTAGAATAACCTGGAATAATTGCAGAGGTTGGTTAAAATTCATATACCAATTTATACCAGTTTATTCTAACATAGTTTATCCCTAGGTATTCTCTGCATCCAAACAACAAAAAAACACATATTCTACTTTATTCTCCTTATTCTCTGGGTTATTTCATATCCAACCGGGGTTAAAAGTGATACTTTCTTGTTATAACAATATGCACTTTAATAGCTAAGTATACATTTAAAAAAAAAACGGTAAGGGCTATGAATGGAACTGCACCAGGTTGGACAGATCATCTGTGACCATCTTTCTCATCTATTCTGTAAAATGTATATACAGAAATCAACATTTGAAGCCATTCTTCCAAGCTCTTCCAAAATTTCCACATCACCATTAAATGACTGTCAGATGTTTAAGAAAAAAATAAATGCATTTTTTATTCTAATATTTTTCGACCACTAAAGAGCTGCATGAGCATTGAGAATCTAGCTTCATTTCTTTCTATATAAACCGTGTTCATGTAATCATCCAAAATTGATAAATAAAGCAGAGTATTGTACAATTATATCACTGATTAGTGATTACACAATCTTTCTTCTTTTTTTTACTGTGGATAGAGAGAGCTCAAATCCCTTCTAATGATGTGCCAAAGTAGTGTTTAATCAACCTTGGTCAAAAGAGTCCAAGATAGTCCTTTATTAATGAAAGAATTGGATTTCCCATAGACGCTCCGCCAAGTCTTTCAAAGATGATTCCGTCCATTCTTGCTTGAACGCCATTGAAAGAAGTCAGCTCATGCAACACGTCATTCATTTTGCTTTCGAACCCGAAAACTGAGTTCCCCATGCCTGTCAAAACATCCAGCAAGGTGGGAGATGGCCTGGATACCTCAACTAGTCTCACCTGGATTCATAAACCGATAGGGGAATTTGTATTGTGAACAAAAACTATCATTACCCTCAATGTAATTCCTAAAACTAAGGTCAGATTTGATTTCATATGTGTGCATTTTCTGATATCTGCCAGACCAAGTTCAAAGGATGTTTGCTTCAGGTTGACAGCTGATGATGGAAGGTTAACAGAAACCACATGACATAAAATATTGCAATAAAGTCACAAACTGTCAGATTAGAAGAAAAAAAATATTGATGGTTATTATACTGTATCTGATTTCAACAATTATGGATGTAATGATGTATGTATTAAAGTCACAAATTGTCAGATTAGAAGAAAAAAATACTGATGGGTATTATACTGTATATGATTTCAACAATGATGGATGTAATAATGTATGTGTGTGTCATTGTCTTGAAATAAGATTCAGGGAGGTGGAAACAACATATGCTGTTTGAATATACGGAAAATGGACAAGGTGTTATATGGAAAGTATTTTTTATTTTTTCCCCTGGTTAAATCTTCTCAGTAAGTATAAGAGTCAAATCTAGGTCCCCTTGGTGAAGAGGGGGTACATCTACTAACATGTCAAGAGATGGTTAAGTGTTAAAAAAAAGTATAATCTAATAAAAATAAAAACAAGGTAACTAACCTGTTGGTCTTGAGGTATGTTGGCCTTCTGTTTCGCAATGGCAACAGCTCGTGAGAGGCCACCAAGAGCATCCACCAAACCTCGGGAAGCTGCATCCTTTGCTATCCATACTCTTCCCTGTGCAACCTCCTCCATCTGATCTACCTGATGAGACAAAGTATGTAGGGATCTATTAAATGATAAAGCAATATAAATCAGATGGCCAGGAGCGTACTGTCATGGATCTTGAAGAAGCTGCTTTGTCTCGGAACTGTTTGTATGCATTTTGTGCTCCCTTTGCAAATAGTTCAGCTTCATCTGGCCTGGATAGAGAAGGTGCTGCCCTTTCATCAGTAGCATAAAAGACATGAATAGAAGAGAGTCAAAGTTCATCTGCAGAGACCAATTCAATCTTAATGAAAGCAACTGTCCATGATTTCCTAACAAAGGAAACTAAAAATGTTGCTCATCCATTATTTTGAGACAGGTATATCATATCATGATTTTAAACCATAAAAGGTGTTATCTGGAAGCTATGTGGACTGATGAGTATACTATTCTTCTCCAGTGTTTGGAGTCGTTGAGATACTTGATGTCACAAAAGAACGGGGAGTATACCATGCATCTCCATGTCATATGCAAGGAATTGAGGATGTTCTATTTCTTTTTATAGTATGTAATAGGAGTTCTTGATAATATGTAGAAGGTGCTCTAAAACCGTTCATCTGGACCATTACCTCATTATGGTATGCAGTTACAGGTAGGAGACGCATGGAAGACATAGAGAAAACAGATAAGATAGATAGCCTGATCAATAGAGTATAATAAGAAGTAAAGAGGCTTAATCAGCAAATCCAATGTCCCAATTCTAGGCAATGTAAGGAGACAATCATCTCATGAGGAACATGTGATCAGTCAATTGCTGCCTCATTGCAGCTGTAAAGAATTTTGTTCCAAATTGTCATTTCAATAGCATGATATTCCCACAGATATAAGCTTTAAACGGGTGGTTGGAGGTGGCTTAGATATCAAGAGCTTCTCCTGCATCTTTTGGACATGGAATATTCCCTGACCAATGTTTATATGGAACAATCGCATTTAGCACATTTTCTTAGCATATTACCTGACCATCATTTCCATGGAACAATAACATATAGTACATTTTTTTCTACTAGCTGGTTAAGCATTTATGTGTCAATTCAAACCACTTAAAAATAGAAGGATATATAACAATCATATGACATGGCAGATACCAGCATCAGCTCTGTCGCTAGTTTGACAATATGGTGATTCAATTAGCATCCCATCTCACAGGCTTGTTGTGGACTAGAACTAGTGAATTGATTTAAAGATGGTCTTACATGATTTAAGTTGGATGAAGAGAGGAACAGGAAAATTTGGATCCATATCTCGGATGACCACAAACATGTAAGCAATGCAACCTTTTTTTTTAGGTAAGTGATACTTAATAATCAGTCTAAATTCATGGAACATCGAGGAAGGTGTTGACAAGTCAAAAACAGAGAAAGGAAAGGTATGGATTGTATATAATACTACCCCTGATGCTTAAGAACAAGCACGAGTGAGTGATAACTCGAGCATGCTAAAACTCAAGGCAGTTATAACATGCAGAATTATTTACCTTCCAACAATAGCTTTGTGTCATCGGACTCAACACTAATAAATGTATCAATATCACAAATTATAAGTGAGGTTTTGAATGCAACAGAACCCTCACCTGAAAGGTCGCTGTTCAGCTGCATTAAGTTCAGCAAATCTTCCTCGCGATATAATCTCCTTGTTAAATCCAATTCTTTCATATAATTTGCTTAAACTGAATTTCCCTGCATAGAAGAAACATATAATAAGATTACATTTACAGTGTACTGGATATAAGAGAAATAATTGGATTTGGGGTTTAGAAAATTTTATCATGAGAAGGTACCAACAGATGTATAAAATGAGAAGATTTATAGAAAAGCAAGTTTAAAATAAATAATGACTGCAAAGTCAAAAAATACCAAGTTTTCATTTGCTGATGCAATGGGGATGAAGCATGAAAATGATTTGGATTTTTGCTGAATAGCTTGGAAAAATATACAAAGCATGGTGGCATATCAATTTTAGGGGAAAAACTGTGTGATATCATTTATATCATTAAATATAACAATATGCAAATCATAGTGATGTAAGTATTTGTTTTTTAATAACCTCATGTGAGCCATATATGGTATACAACTAAGTTTTATGATCACAAAATTTTACCCTTATATCTCACTAAGAATTACTAAAGGTTACGATGTCAGGATATATGTGTGGAATCAAGATATCATAACTGCCACCACATGAAAGGACAGATTAGTGTCTGGAACATGGACTGATAAAAATTGACATAAAAATGTTCAGGTATTACTCATAATAATATTAAAATTAACTACACAAACTGAATTACTTATGGAGGCAAGAAAAAAAACGTATAGATCAATTATAAATTTACAATGGAGATAATCAGGTTCCAAAACAATCTTCAAAGATTTGATCATAGAATCCTTCAACATAGATTTGAAAATAAAAGAAGCAATAACTGCAGTCCAAGCAACAACTGAAGCCACAAAAGCTACACTTTGACATGCCTGAAAATACATCAAATGAACAGGATTACTAAAGCACCTGTGACAACTCCGATTGAACCCGTTAAAGTGAGTTCCTCTGCAACAATTGTATCTGCTGCCATAGCCATGTAGTACCCTCCACTTGCAGCAACATCAGACATTGATGCAATAACAGGTTTTGAAGCAGCAAGAAGTTTGATTTCTCTCCACATTCTGTAATATGCAAGGGACAAGTAAAGAAAATCAGATGAGAAATACTGGAAAGACAGCATGCCTGATAGGAACAGAGATCAAATCCAATATTTTTTAGAAGGTGACCAAAATGAAATTTCATAAAAAAATTCACTTGGGAATTACTTCAATGCATACAACAATGAAAAGAAAACAGAAAAATGAAGTGCATGCGCATTTCTATGCATTTTTGGTGTTTAGGACTGGTTCCTAGCTTGACTGACATATGCCTTATTGTCTGCCTGCTAGTTTGTAATTTGAAAAATTTCTTCTGAACAATATTCCCTTTCTTACTATTTAAAAAAATGCACTTTATATATCAGCGTCGTGCTCAATCTCAATTGCAGAATCTTCATGATTCATGAGCCTTATGAAGAAGGAATTGTATATTAGTTCAACAGACTACAGGCCATCAGAGCTGTCATCATGTTTGAGTAATAACATGTCTTAGTATCCAAGAACACAAATTTTATTTTATAATTATGCAGCAGGCTTATGAGGTGGAACTATATGAGGGCAGTGCTCCTCTTTCGCAGGTTAAATGCCGCTTGTCTGCACCAACAATTTTGATAATGAAGTGCACAGGTAACTTTAGTGGTTCTAAAATTGCTCCCACCAGCTACAAGCTGGACAGCATGGAGTTAACAAACTCACACCATAGATTTATTTGTTAACTGATATACCCCATTTCTCAAGAACCGATATATTAACAATCTACGAGCTCCATTAACAAGATAAACTATGGAAACAGAGCACTCAGAGTCAAGATTGACAATCCATAACTACGTCTCTTCCAACATATGGAGACATATTCCCCATACATCAGAGTGTATAAGCATTCTGGTGGTGCTGTGTTGAGCACTCCATTTTCATATCTGACAAGATGCAGGTATGCTGTACAATCACTTACAAATCAGAAGCAAGCGCATCACCTCCAGGGCTGTCAATTCGTATGATAACAGCTTTATACTTTTTTGAGTCTGAAAACAAAAGGAAAAAAAATTATGCTACAATTGGAAATTTCCCACAGAAATCATGTTGCCTAAAGAAGAATTTTTTTTTTTAGAGGGGGGGGGGGATGAAAAGGTTGGCCATCTGCCATTATATTGAAAATAAATGGCAAACATATCCTGGGAACAGAATTAAGAAGAAGAAAACAGAAAATTAAAACAAAATAATAGCCGGTAGACCAGAAATCTACTGGCGGTAACTTGATCTCTAGCTATACTGCTTTCTACAGAATAATATCTTCTAATATAAAGACACCTGCTCAAGTGAATAATTACTTTCAGAAAGTAACATGTTTTTATAGTTCAGTATGTGAAGGTGGGTACACTTTTACATGTCCTCATGCAAGTTTACATGGAGTAACTTTCCAAAAGAAGTATAGAATCCATGAAATAAAGTGAGATATCTTGGGAGATCCCTACACAATTCAAATAGGAACTCGTTTAATGGAAATCATGATGACATATGAGGTGAATCAAAATGCCTTCTTAGAGTTACTATGCCATGAGAAATAAGACAGGATACTTGAATACACTTTCAATGACCAATAAAAGAGTATGGAGTAGTGATAAAGTTTAAAAGACACAAATTTTCCTGAGTTAATAACCAAAGCATTTTGAGATCGAAAAAAATGCTAATCAGGAATGATTCAACTTTTGATGCACCATCCTATCTATGAAGACGAGGAATATACATTTTTCAGTCAAAAGAAAAAACCATGAACATACAATTAGCTTTGACTTCCATGCATGAAATATGATCCATCTATAATTTCCTCCAATGGGGGCTCTGGATTTATATTGATAATCCATTACGTCCATGATACCATCATTCCAAAATATTTATTTGTTTAGAAATATTAATACAATAATTACCTTTCACACTACGAATTTTCTCGATGAATTTCTCAGAAATGATACCCGAACTAGATATACTCAGAGGACTCCGAGTACGACTGATGCTTCCAGAGGCTCTGATTACAGCAATCTGATGTTTAGCTCCTGCCAATCCAAGTGTCCACTTTCTAACTTTAGAATATTTCCTGCATATATAAAATAATTGATCAGATATCACGATGAAATTTCAAGATACAAAGAAGAAATGGTCAAGTCCAATACTAGAAAATCTCAATCAACCAAAATCAGGAACAGTAGGTGTCTGTTGGAAACCAATTTTCTATACTTAAAATTGTGAAACTAAGAATTCATCCAGAAACATGGATGTTGAGAAAAAATACACACAATGGAATCTATCAGAGAAAGAAAATGCAATGAGAAATTTTCCACATCATATCTCTTTTTTATTGTCATGTCTCAATTTCATCACTTCCATTATATCTCATGCTTGTTTCCTAGTGTAGCACCAATGGCTCAAGAAACTAAACTTATGAGCAGAGCAATCTTTCTGATTGTCAAGCAATTAGATAGATATGCACACATCATATTCTAGTCCAAAAGGTTCAGTTGATGCTGAAAATGGTCATAGCAAATCCATAAAAATTGTAGGTGGGACTTCATGAAGAGAGCAACCATGAAACAAAAAGGCTGACATAGAATATCCAGATTCACATCAGTCCAATATTTTTCCATAGATTTACAAGTTGCTGGTGTGTAACAAGAGTCTGTATTCTGCTTTAGCTGTTTGACTGATGAATTGCCTCATAGATACTGCACAATGTATTAAAATATGTCAGATTCCCTCCTTGTCTAGATTCTTCCCGAGTGTGGGAGAGTAGAAGTGTTGTGTGAACTCACAATACACAATAATAAAGATTTTGATAGCTGCTGCCAAATGGCCTATGTTACAGCGTGGCAGACCCCTCTCTTGCCCACCAGATGGTCTCCTGAGAACTTAGCACTAACATGGCTACAGGGTTGACATCAGGTTGAGAGCTAGTTAAAAAATTAATCAGATGTCACACTTGCATTCATAGAGCCTGGGCATATAGATGGGTAGGGCTCATCAGTGTGGTATGACAATTTATAGGAGTCAACACAGGTATCTCAAGAATAAAACCAATTACACAATTTAATACCACTTGCATTAGCAGAATTATTAAGAGAATCCACATACCGCAATATAAGTAATGCCTAACCCACCATCCACTGGCTGACATATACAAAGGCTAAAGCCCTCTTTTGTGAGGACATGATGCCATACATGTTTTAATAAATAAAAAAACAACTTGTACTCTACTTTAAATTTCCATGCCTTTTCATATGATTCATCCTTCTTTCATCACTATAGATAAGATGTACCTTAAGGAGGGAAAGAAACAAAAAAAAAGTACAATAAAAAATTATCAAACAGCTATAAAAGAGATTATTTATGCAATTTGCACCACTCAAAACAGAAAAACAAAATGGATTCTCAATTAACTTATCATTCTCCATGTTACTTGAACCAGATATGCCCACACATTATAGTAAGGATCTAGTTCAGCTGTTCAGGGATCCTCCAAATTTCAGGGGAAAATGGAAGTAAATTGAAGGAACTTCTAGGAGTATCATATCAGATGGGGGATCATTTTAGTATGGATACAGAATCAAGGATCCTGATATCAAAAAATATTCTGCATTTTTTTTAGAATGTAAAGTCACCAGGTTCTATTTTTAAAAAAAAAAAGAAGAAGAAGAAAGGACATACAAAATATTCTGTTATTCATTTTGCATTTTTTAGGTTTTGTTTGTGTTTTACAATGGAGAAAAAGGATGAGCTAATAATTTTTAACATATATTCAAACAAAGCCATGCAGTAAAAGATGCATATAACATAGTACCCGACAACAGTACCTTCCATTGATCTCCCTGAAGATGCTGTTTACCTGTAATCAACCATGGAAAGATTCTTTTTCTGTCCCAATCTCTCTTTCATCATGGAGATAACCTGCATTAATTTTTAAAAATCAAGTATTATCATAGGGAATACAATAAAGAAAAAAAGCACCAGATAGAAGATCTCCTATGATGGAAGGATGAGGTTTTCTTTTCTCTTTTTTAACGGGGAAAAATTACTGTCTTTTTTTTAAAAGATAAGCATAGCAATTTGAATCCAAGACTTCGTGGCTGCAAATTCTATTGTCAAACATTGAGCTGAGTCCAACCCTCCATCAATCATTGTTAAATTCATCAAATTCAAAATTTGGAATACTTTGGGGACAGGAAATTTGTTCAATGCATCAAATTCAAAACTCTGAATATCTTGGGATAAGGAATTTTCGTTCTATTCATCAAGTGCAAGACAAAAGAATTTGGGATCATCAGACAATAAATCTCATTATTTGATCAATAACCAATTACTTCATATGTAATCTGAGCAGCATGAACGAAATTTGTACCTCATCATCATACTGTAAATCAGTCAGCCAACCTTCTTCCTTCAGTCTTTCAATTTGATAAACTCCAGAATTGAGAAATTCCTCGATTTCTTCTCTCTTCTTCCCTGGAATTATAGAAATTAGAAATTCCATAGACCTTCAATAGATGAAATCTAAATTCGTGATATGAAGATATTACCTTGAGTAGCAGAAACAGTGTCAACCCAATTTCCATAAATGTTATCAAGCAATGAAGTCAGCATCTCACGATTTTCTTCTGAGATGTTCTTACGAGAGAGTTGATCCCCAGCACTTTTATATTTACCAATGCGCTGTATCTGTGGTTCAATGCCTACTTTCTCAAAGACACCTGCAAAATATTTTGTGAAATGGTTTCACTTCATCATCAATTCAAAACTGGCATAATGTCCTCCAAACCATAAGATAGGAGTGCACATATTTATGACAAATCAAAACTTCATACGGATTGAACAAGCATTATTACCATGTGAAGATACATTATGTACATGAAAATTACAGTTTGCAAAATTAATAATCAATTACGCAACTAATGATCACATTGATGTCTCTGTTCTGGGGAAGTTCTTTCTATTGACAACCTTCAGAAAATATATTTAGCACAGAAAACTTTACCAAGGTTTAAGTAACTCCCTCTCCTAAGGAATGAAGAGTATATATCTGTATGTGATACTGAGGAATGTCTATAAGTAGGGTTCCATATCTTTTTTTCCTGAACATTAATGTGAATAATTTTAATAAAACCAACAAAATCAGCTTACCTCCTAAAAATGTAGCTTGAACTGCCAGACCAAACAAACTAACATAAGCACTGGGTGGTGCAAAGAGCTCTCCACAAGCACAGGCAAGGTAGTATTCTTTCTCTCCACATATAGACACGTAGCCGACGATGAATTTACCTAGATAATTAAAAGGCTTTAATGTTCAAGAAAATAACAAATAAACAACAATCTGAATTTTGAGAAAAAAAAAATTCAATTATGTTTTCTGAAAGTAAAGGTTATTACATAAAGTTAATTATGTTAAAGTCTTAAAGGATTTATGATGCTCAAAATCTTTTGAGGCATAGAAAGACGGTAATTCAAGGAAAACCCAGAGACTGAAATTATGCATTAAGATAATGAGCATTAAGCACCATGCATGGCACTCTTAAGCCAAGTCTATAACAAGGAAACTTGACATCTATTCTCTATATCAATGGCATTTTTACACTGACGCGCATTGACAGAGAGATGAATGGTGACATCCCTGAAGTATGTTTGAAAGTGCAAAATTTATACAAGTCTGGACAACATAGATGACATTGGCCATAATTTCAACATGTACATCCACACGAATACCACAATGTTTAGCAATCATTTTTTTTTAGAGATCATGGCATGTAAACCAAAATTTTCAACATTTAGTGATGAGTATACTATTGCATTCTCCTCATTAACAACATAGTTATATTTTTTCTCTCAAAAAAAAAAAAGAACATAGTTATATACATCAACACATGTACAACAAAGTCAACATTTGTGAACAATTCGGTGAAACAACTACATAGGCATATCCACAACTCAAAAGGGAGTACATCAACTCCCAGAATATACAAGGTTTACATCATCGATCAGTATGTGGAGTGCAATGATATAGGCATACGTGGAAATGCATGATTTTAGATAACATTCCATGCAAGATTGGTAGAAAATTCTTAGCGAGAAATGGCACTCCAAAGTTAGAAAATTCAAGAGTTCCAACACGATTACCCGACTTTCTGAAATTCAATATATGCCTCCGAATTTCCTCAACCTTGCCCCACCCACAGCTGAGCGGTTCAATCTGAAGATAGACACGCCGGCAATACGAGGGTCATAAGCCGCCTTGACCAAGTTTTCACATATTTGAGGCAGAGACAACCCTGATGAGAACCGGCTTTGCAATTGATCGGAGATCTGAACCAACTCAAAATATAAACATAAATATAAAATTGAAAATCAATCATTTATGAACTTATCCACACAAATATTAAATAATCATTGAAGACCACTTATTTCTTTTATCTGTCTATACCAAATGGGATATAATTAATTCTACTATAAAATGTTATAAATAAGATGAATGACCTTCTCAAACATCTGTTTCGCTTAAGACAGTTTTTGAAATTATCTTTCCAGTAAATATGCCTTTGTTATATTCTTCCAAAGCTGTTTTTCTTTATATCTAGAAGCCATTTTTTGGTTTCTTCATAAGCAGTAACCACTAGGGGAGTTTGGCACCGAGTTTGGATCAAGTATGATTCCAGCAAAATCAGAATCTCCAAAAGCTGCCCGAACCCATTTCCAAATACTAATGCGCAAGGAATAAATCGTTTGTGTTGGTGTAAATAAAAAAACTGGAATAAACCTATCCTGACTTTATTCAGCCTAAACCCAAAGCTGTAATTCAGGCTCATCCATCCCAAATAAAACATCAAGAATCAATTTTTCAAAATAAAAACCCAAAATCCGAACCTCTCCTCTGAGCTTCATAGAGAGGACGCTCCCCTTCCGAACCCTCTCCCAAGGGAGCGCGAACAGCATCCTCACCACGAACGACGGCCCGAACTCCTTCACACCGTTGGATAATCCGTCCTGATCCCCCCGTTTCCACCGCCACCTTCGACAGAGGCGGCGACGGAGCCGCCATTCACGGAGGGGTCCCCGCCGTCCTTCGTCGCGGCGGTCTCCGCGGAGGGGCTGGTGGAGAAGAGCCTCCGAAGGCGGAGAGGGGGAGCGGGGAGGGGGAGGAGCGGGAGGAGGGTCCGATGGCGGGGTTTGATGAGGGAGGAGAGAATGGGCGGCTGGAGATGGAGGAGAAGCTTCGACATCTCTCACCCTGTCTTCACTGATGATCCCGAGAGAGAGAGAGAGAGAGAGAGAGTTGCTTTGTTTGGGCTGCTCTCCTTTTTCTTTGGGGAGGGGAAGGGGGTGACGTGGCCACTGCCCCACGTCAACTTGGCTGATCCATCCCTTGGCGCCAATAACTAAGACACGGCGATAGGATCCCACTCAGAAGCGGCCCGGATCCTATCAGTATCATCAGCATCGCAGCTTATTTTGAATAAGTTCTGCTACACAGGTCCCAGAATATAAACTTTATTCATAGGTCTCATGAAGTGTCAACTTATCATTGGTTGTGTGATTTAATTTTATAAAAGGGTAACAAAGCAAATGATCAAACTACCCTCATTTATGTACCGTATCGTTGCCCACGATTTTCCCCTTTTTTCAGTTTTTTTGCTTCATCTTCCCGACCCTATCGTCGATCAAAAACCAATTCCAAAATTTAGGGTTTCCTAAAAAACACTTCCGTTCAAAATCACACCGTCCATCAATTCCACCTTCGTCAAAAATCATTCCGAAAAACATGGAACTCGACGGCACGATCAAAAGCACCTCTGATTCGATGGATTTCTTGATCCGATGCCAAAAAAACCCTGCATAAAAATGGGTATGAATTTTTTTTGTTGTTGATTTTTTAATGCTCTTCTCATTTCGACGACTATAAATGGTGATTTTGATTTTTTATTGTTGCATTGCATAATAATGTAACTACAATTTGGTATATATTGATTTTTTTTTTTTTTATATGAAACACATTTCATCGATCTTTCCTAAAAATGAAAATCTGACAATGTAGAACGATGTACAATAACTTTTGTATTTCGGATACATATGTGAATCATATAATCTATTATTATTGTAACTCAGAAATCTCAATAATATAACTAAAAATTATATGTTTGTCATGATGTATGTGTTTTTTTTATAGTATCTATGTTTTAATTACATATATGATTAGAAAACAATGTATGAATAATGTTTATGAAATTATTGATTAATGTAACTTAAAAATGTATATGATTTATAATGAGTGTGAGTATGTCATGATGTATATGAGGTAGTGTTGTCAGGTTTCCTAATCAATCAGAAAACGTGTGTCTTCCTAACAAAAATAGATTATGTATTTTACTTATTCATAATGATTTGTATAAAAGACACTCAACATGTAACTATGTTTATGTATCATATTAATTCCTCAACCTGTTCTATAGTTGTCTGTTGAGTAGAATGTGGCTAACAATTAGTAATGTAACTAAGTATTATGAATATTGTTTATGTTCATAATGTAACTGCTTTGACTAATTGATGCAGAAAATGTAACTGGATTAAACATTCAAAAGTAACTCATACACAACCTCTAAGCTCGAAACTAATTTATTCGTTTATATGATCATAATGGAACTCTTTATGTGTTATTTAATAATCCATGAGATAATGTTACTAGATATTTATTTATAAATGTATCTAAATATTTTAAAATGTAATGCTTCAGGTCCAAGAAAAATAGAGAAACCCAAATAGAGGAGAGGAAAAAAGTACTACACGTGGTATAGAGTTTCGTTGAAGAAGATTTATGAAACTTTTTCAGAACTTAAACTCAATGAAAGGCATTTGGATCACAGGATTTTGTCTATCCCACAACATACACTGAATATAATCACAAGGTTTTGTCTATAAAATTTGATAACTGATTTTCAGTCACTTCTCATATTAGTATGAGAAATTTTGTCGTGTGTAGATGAAAAACAAAGAAATTTCTGATGTATGTTGACGTGTAAGAAAAGACAAGTTATTACACTTATTGGGTTGAATATTGGTTAATATACTAATTCTGGTTCAACCAATATATGCATATTCTCAAATGTTTATCTAGTAGTTTTTACATGATCTGTAAAATAATGTTTTCAGTTGCAATTGTAACAAGATTTCTCCATAATGTAACTAGTTTTTTGCATAATGTAATTAGCTTTCTGCATATTAATGTAACTAGCTTTCTATTTAACGAAACTATCTTTCAGTATACATGTAACCAGTTTTGAAAAAATGTAACTAAAATATGATAGTTGTCATCCATTATCACGTTACAGACAAATGAATTCAACATAAACTGTTATGGAACATGTCCAGCAGAAGAAAAACAAAAACATAAAGATGAAAAAAAATCAAAATGCAACCTCTCCTACAGCTTCATCAAAAGCACCTGAAACAACTTCCACAAATAAAAAACACGAAAATGTTCAGTTTTTTATCCCGATCGGATGGAAAGGTGAGAAAGTTATCCGGATCTGCTTCAAATTTATCATCCAAAAGAATTGCATCGTGCAAGATATTTCATTGTCAAATATTAAAATTCAAAAACGGCAGATCCAAACATGGAAAAACTGTAAAATGAATGCCTGAATAACTCACTAATCCTAACCGCCCATTAAAATCAGTGGAAATTACTAAAAAACAAATCATGGGGCTTATATGGGGCCTATGAATCATTTTCTATTTTGAATACAATGTCATTTTATTTATAGTTGGATTCATAGGTTGTACAATTTCTATATATCTGACTTATCAAAAGGGTGAAATTTTAGGGGAGAATCAACTCTAGACCCGCCATTTGGATGCAAAATAGGATTTATTCTTGGATGTACTGTTATTCTGGCATAAGTGAGTATAAATAAAAATAAAATGATTTTGTATTTGGTTGTATTTTGAATTATTCTCGTTGAGAAACGTAATAATAATGTTTTTGTTGATTGGGTAAAATGTGAATAAAGTATGAATAAGGATCTATAAAAAGTGGATGAAATAATGATTAATGATTTGACATGTGATTTATTAGAGGTAATGGCAGACAGAGGAGGAGAGTGGCGACGTGATGAGCGATGGAGGACGAGGCAAAGCCAAGCCATAGAGAGATGGGGAGAGAGAATGAAAGGCTAGGAAGGGGTCGGTCTTCTTTGCCGCCATCGTCCTCGCTTCCCCGCCGTTCCTTCCACTCTCTGTTTCTTTTCTTTCTCTCTCCCCTCTCCTTCCCCAGTCTCCTTTAATGTCTTTCACTAGCCACCCCCACCACTAATCGTCCTCCTCCATCGACGCTGCCCTCTTCTACTGAGTCCTCCCCCTCCCTTACAACCAAAATGATAATTTTGGTTAGTGTGGATAGAAATATATGTGATGAGGGATTAGATTATCTGTGTGAAGGTCATAGGAATCCATGTAACACCCAATGACATCATGCCACTGCATGGAACAATTTTATTTAAGTTAGCATACACAGTTCTTTTATAAATAAGATAAGGATATTTTTTACCAAGTGATTTTTTTTATAACTTGCATGATGTTATCTGATTGGGTGTCACATATTTTCTATGAGTTTCACACACAGAATTCAAACACAATGAGATACAACCTCAAATACAGTATTACATATAGTCTACATATGTTTTAATTTTAAAAAAATAGTAAATCTTGTTTAATGATGTATATGTTTTAATAAAAAATATATATCGCTTCATTTCGAATTAAATTGATATAATTTTTAATGAGTGTAAAAAATATTAATGAGGTATACACATCACGGATGACTGATGAAATATATGAGACTGTTTTTATAACTGTAAAACAGATAGTGTGTAACATTAGACTAGATCCAGTCAGGATTGGATCGGGTTAGTTCAGTCAGTACCGAACTAGACAACGTACAAATCGAACTGTACTACTTATAAATCGAACTACATAACCAATTGTTAAGTATATATTTTACTCTCTTATTGGAATCAATCAACTATTGAAAAAAATATGAATTCCTAAGTATCATCAGTATCCAATAAGAGAATAAAATATATACTCAACAATTGATTGTGCAGATCGATTTATAAATAGTGCAGTTCGATTTGCATGTTATTCAGTTTGGTACTGACTGGATCCGGTCCCGTGGAGGATTGGATCCGGTCCCGTGGAACAGCACCTTTAAGAAAATGATACATCTAGAACATTTGTTCCTCCCCCCGTTTTGATTTTATTTCTTAAAAAAACCTTTTCTTAGTATTTCTTTATTATAAAAAAAATTACTCCAAAATTTGACTTAATCACACGTCCACTTCTCACATCTTCAGATACATTTCAAAATTAAAATTATACATTCAATCTTATATATCAAAATTTTATATAATGGAAAAAATCTTCTTAACTTTCTGAAATCTTCTTAAAATTACAAAAATCTCTCTAAAATCATAAAATCATTTTAAATCCCATAAAGTGCATATGGTTAATGAATTTACTCCCATGATCAAGAGTATATTGAAATAAGTCATCAGAAACGTACTAAAAATTGGATTCAATCTCTACAAACTTTACAAAATCAGATTTAGATCTTTTGTAAGACAAAAATACCCCGTCATTTTTCATCATCATCAGTAAAAAAAATATCCGTCGAACCTTAATTGATCTACAAAATTGAGTCATTTTTCAACATTTTTCCCTCCTCAATCTCATTACAAAGGCTGAACAAAAAAAATTACGGTTTCATTAACTCCATTATAAAATCAGTAGAGAAAATAATTTAAAAATCAAATCAAAATTCTATAATACATTCTAAACTCAAAATTACTAGCAATAAAAAGCATAACACCTTGAATATAAAATTATAATTTGTTTAATAAAATTTAAATAAATCATTATATATTTTTAGATAATCACATTGATTTTTATTATTTTTAGAAGATTTAAGGGAGTTAAGACAATTTTTAAATTTCACATGGACTTTTTTTCGATTTTCATAAGTTTTCTGAGAGTTATATCGATTTTTTCTAACAAAAAAATAAATTGTAAAAGGATATAACAATAATTTATCATGCATGGTTAGGTTAACCACACATCTGATTAGTTATAAAGATTAAAATAAATATTATCTAATAAAATAGGGACATGAGAGAATTTATCAATTTTACATGGACTTTTTCTGATTTTCATAAGTTTTTAAAGAGTTAGATCGATTTTTCCCTACAATCTTATATAACTCAAATTTTAAAATTTTAATTTTGTCTTTTATGATTGAGATATAATTAAAATTTTAAATTTTGCCTTGACACAATTAAAATTTTAAATTGATATATCATTTAGAATATAATTTTGTTACTCAAAAGAGATCACCCCTCCACACAAAACTATCAAAAAAAATTCCCACACTTGGCCATGGGGCTTTTATAAAGGATGCCGGCATTGACTATTACAGGGCTGAACAGAAGTCTAGTACTTCTAGGACTTTGAACACCACATTTCAATAAGAGAAAAAAAAACACTTGAATGCCAGTAGCAGCACATAGACCACCCCATTATTCATCAAAAAACAAAAAACAGGTTCAGAAACACTAACCCATAATTCAACACACAAAAACCTGACCACAAACTCAAAGAACCACCCTAAAAAACAGTCACAAGGCACACATCCAATCCTTCATCACCCACAGCACCAGGACACAACAGCAGTCTAAACCAAACATTTCGCGGTACAATCGATCCATACCATATATCACTCTTCTTCCTCCGACTCTGACTCCGCCTCCTGCAGCCACTCCACAAAAGGCTTCATGCTCTTCCATATGGCATTCCCCTTTGTGCTCCCTTTCAGCCCCTCCTCATACCACTTCACAATGCACTCCTCCTCCAACACATCCACATCATAAAGCACCTTCAGAGCCATCACAACCTCATTCGCCAGACTCCCATTCGACTTCTCGCAGAACGCCTTGGCTGCTTGCAACAGAATCATCTGCAGCTCCCCATCGCCCCCCATTGCTCCCTGCAAGTAGTTTTTCTTCTTCATCAGCTCCTTCGCAAACCCCTTCTCGAGTGTGCCGATGAGAGACTCAAACAGCGCTGCCATGTCTTCCTGTGGGGACCCAGCAAGTGACCTTATGTAGGAACGGAGCTCGGTAGGCGCTGAACGCTTGTTCAGCTCTCCTTTTATAAGCGAAACAGGATTCTTGGTCACCTCCTTTGGCTTCTTCTCCTGTTCAGGCTCAGTGGTGGTGAGCATGACCATCTCGGCGGTCACCGCGCTGAGCTGCTCTTGAATGCGTTTCCGGGCCGCCTCCGCTGACGTATCAGTCTGCCATTGGACGTCATCATCGTCGTCATCCTCTTCTGCGGCTTCATTATCCCCAGCTGGGTTTCTTGGAGGCGAAGCGCGAAGATCCTCATCGGATCCACGTCCAGAGTTCTTCTTCCCGGATGAAGCTTTCGAGGCGGTGTTAGCAGAGGATCCCTTCTTCTTCAGTTCTTTCTTCACCTTCTTCTCCTCTTCGTCAGCGGCCTCCCCTTCCTTAAGTCGCTCCTTCTCTGCCCGTCTCATCGCCTTCTTGTCTTTCGATCCCTTCTTCTGCTCCGGCGGGTTCTTCAAAATAAATGTCGTGAGCTTGTCTCTCATATCAACGTCCGAGATATATCCACAAGCCGCACACTTCAAGGTGATCATCTGGGACTTGGTGATGATGATCTCCGTCTCAGGATTCCCACACCCGTAGCACTGGACATACTTCTTGATGAAGTTCTCGAGAAGGCCTGCCAGTTTGGCAGTTTCATGAGCCCCGTTGACAAGGGCGGTGCCGGTCTTCTCATCAAACTTGGACTGGGCCCCGAGCTCACAACCAAAGTACTTGATGGTGTAAGAGGCGGGCCGGGCCAAAGCCTTTGCGATGTCGACCATGTTGACAACGTTGGTTTTGATGCCATTCCCACGGCCTTCAATCTTGGTTATCATCTTTGGCATCTTGTACCTATAAAAGGCGTCATCGCGGTTCGCTGCACCAATGTTTTGCAAAGCCATCTTTGCGGGTAAGACTTGATTTTGTATTGTTAGAGGTTTTCTTCTTCTTGATGAGGTCTATTTGTAAAAGATGGATGCGATGAACGGCAATCTTGAAATCTGGCAGAAGACCAAAACGGCTCAAAATGCATAAAAGAATGTCTGTACTTGATCCTTGGTGTAGGACAGTATTCTTTAGGCAACCCAACCTCTCCGAGATATAGAGATGTTTGTTCAGACATAAAAGAAACCTCAAACTTGCAACCTTCCGTTTGGTTGATGCGTTGGACAGCAAAGAAAAACCCTGAAATTCCTGTTTGAAAAAAATTGACAGTTGACAACTTGACATTATGGATTTAACAAATAAAATAAAATAGCGATGTTGAATAGCTAATATGTAATGGCATGGTTGATGAGGAGTTAGGCAATCATTTGCTGAGAGCAATCCAAAACAAATCAGTCAACATTTGATAATCAACAATGAGATGATAATCAACAATCAGACATCAAAGGGTAATAAAAAGTGAAAAATGTGGTCTTTATAAGAGAAATGTGAAAAATGTGTTGAAGGTAACATTAAAATAAGTTGACATTCCTATGCCAGAGAATGCTCCTGGAATATTAGCATGATTGAGGCCAAAAAAATTCCTCTACCAACAGCGCAGCATAGGAAAATCGATTTTGACATACATGTATGCAAATTTATGCATCATCATCCAATGTTACAAGCACTTCACACCAAGATTCAACATCATTAAAAAAAAAAAACCTTGCACAGTAATCATTTATTGCTAAAATCAGAAGCTCACATAAAAAAAGCACTCACAACAGTTAAAGAGATGCAATTTTCTTTATTCTTTCCCGTGCTTGTTTGCCCTTCCATGCATATTAAATCTGATTGAAGAATTCATATTCTCAAACAATTTATATACTTCTTTAAACTTATGAACAAAACAAGTATGTAGATGCACAGGCTATCTTACTCTTTTATCCTAAAATAAAATTCATTAAAATTTTGAATTCTAAAGCATCTTCCATATGCCACTTTTCCTAAGACATGCTAGCATGGATGTGGATGCCAGGCAGGCAAGAGCATGTACTACTTTCTAAAATATATTCTCCTTGTAACCCTATGTGCATAAATATTTTGTTTTGAGATCCTATCTGCTACTGGACATAAAAGTGCTGATTACAATATACAATAAAGTGTCACCACAAGCACTTTCTGAAGTAGATAGGCATTATAGAAAAACAGATCTAGCTTCCATTATTTCAATCTCAGTCTTGGCACATGAAAATAAAAAAACAATAAAGTGCCAGGTAACAGTATAAAAAGATGAATCGAGGTTAAAGAAGAGATAACATGCTATAAATGATAGGCCAATAAGGATGAATATGAGCACGGGAGTCCCATAAATCAATGGGTAAGGCATATTCACTGAAAGACCATACATAATTAAACAAATTCACAAATGCCCGAATCTTAACAGAAGCTTTTGTAGAACTACACAGATATTGCAAATTAATAGCGAGGTAAAATCATTAGTTCACCCTTAAAAAAAATCATTTGCTCAGTCATTACAAAAAGGGGGGAAAAGGAAGAATATACATACAGATATTGACAGACAACATCATGCTTGCATCATTTAAATTTCTCCAATATTATTTCCTTTAACACGCATTGGCTAGTTCAGATTACAACTTTCTAGTTCTCAAATAGAATTATAGCACTTGTGCAAATTTTAGACTATTTCTTAAAGAACCATACTATTAGTCGACATCATCGATATAGCAATGTGTGTTATGTTAATTACAATAAATGGATTATGTTAATATGCTTGTCTAACAGACTACAAAGATCAACTGGCATATTCATGACCTTGTCAAGTTAGCATGCAACTCCATGTATTAAACATGAACGGTTTGGTCATTTTTTTAGCTTTCTAAACATTATTTGGCAAACATGGAAAATAATAAAGCTTATAGTCTGACTTCAATCATTGCCAAAAAAAGTCACTCCAATCGGATCACCGAATCCTTATCCCGTCACTTTCTAGGAAACATACAATGCGTCATATGGAAACAAAGAAAAATTAAACTAGCAACATGAAAAATCACTTGATTCAGCTTTCGACTTGTTGCATGTAAAAAAATCTCATCCATGTCCACTTAAATAACATAACAATATCGGCTCAATACTCCACAATAAACATACATGTACAGATGAAGTAAACACGTCAAAATACAAACTTCAATGACCGCAATATACGTCCACTCACAGAGTTACTTATGCCTAATATCCCTCAATAACTGGTTTAAATACAAAAGGATATAACATAAAACAGATGCTCCAATGATGGTACACTTAAACCCAATATCACCAAAAACGGCACAGACCAGTCCATGCTATTTAAAGGAAAACACACACACATCTCAGCCAAATAAGCAATTCACACTTCTTTTCACAATCAGACCTTACAATCACAAAAAAAAATACAACTTTTAGAAAATTCAGTCAACAGAGTGACCTATTATTAGCTTTCAATTTAAAACTCAATTCTTCAAAGGGACACCCTTTAAAAATCTAAAATTTTTCAACATCGTGAGTATGATCAATCCATCATAAGATATCAAAAAAACACATCATAATATATTGATCAAATATTAAATTTTTATAGAACAAGAAAATGAAACAATACCAAATCGAATTATTTAAAAAAGAAACATACATAGCATGGATGTACATTTACTAATAGATTTACCTATGTTTAAAAGCCCTCAACAACTGTTCTTAATCCAAGAGTAACATAAAAAAAATCCACTGTACCAACATCACAAAAAAAAGAAGGCCAATCCATGTGATCTAAAGATAAACTCATACACAACATGCACCTCATACTTTTCATCTTAGCCAAATAATCAATCAACAACTGTTTTCAACTTTCAAAGTAAAACCCAATTCTTCAAAGATGTCCCTTTAAAGATCTGAACTTTTTCAACATTGTGAGGAAGATCAAACCATCATAAGATATCAAAAAAACACATCAAAATGTAAAATTTTAAATAGAACAAGACAAGAAAACAATACCCACATAAAAAAAATCAATACATATTAACACACAAAACAAACAAATGAATCAAATCAAATGGAATAAAACCCTAAATATTGAGAGAATTTGCGAGCTTACGCTTTATGGATGGCTTGGAAAAACAAATCGCTAAAACAATTGAAGAATGAGAAACAAAGAGAGGAGGCTTTGAAGGGCTTATATATTGAGGTCACCAAACCCTAATCCCCCTTTGAGACCCCCAGAAAATATGAAAAAAACTATGGTGTGAGATGGGTTACCCCCGGTGAGTATAGGAAATCTAACTATTTTGATTTATGGACGGTGGATGATGAGATTGGTCTGTCCATCAACGGTCCAGATTTTTCCTCTTTTTATAAGATGCATATCCACCTAGTTTTGGAATTGGGCGCGGATATAGGCACCCGAGCTACTAGAAACCTACCCCTTTTTTAACAAAAAAAAAAAAAATTATGTATTATAGCAGTAAACGGAAACTCATCCTGAGGTCAGTATTCCCTCTGGTGACGGAGGTGAATGATGGTCGTCAGAGGTTTCGGCGAGTGTATCAACCCCGGTCGACATTCCCTTTGGCGACAGTGTTGAAGCGTGGTCGCCTGAAGGCCCGACGAGCCAAAGTAAGAAAGATAATAAATTCATATTTTAACAAGTTTCTAACTAAATAGATAAACTTCACATTTAAACACATATAACAGACAATCATAGCAGCATTTAAAACACTTAAAAATATGACATTTGCATTCAATAATCAACCATTCACGTGACTACACAACAAAATACATGTTCAAATTCCACGACCATTCATGTGACTATATTGATTTTTTCATATATAAAAATAAATAACATATCCAATAAAAATAATTACTGTCCTTTTTTCAAAAAATAAAAATAAACATAAAAAAGCATTTGAACATGTATTTTGTAGTGTAGTTATATGAATGATTCGTTATGAAATACTAACATCGTATTTTGATGTGTTATAAATACTAACATCATATTTAATGTGTTTTAAATGCTGTTATGGCTGTCTGTTATATATGTTTAAATATGAAATTTGTATATTTGGTTTGAAACTTGTAAAAATGTGAATTTATTTTTCTTACTTTGGCTCACTGGGCCTTCAGGCGACCACGCTTCAATACCGTCGCCAAAGGGAATGTCGAACGGGGTTAGTACACTCGCAGAAACCTCTGGCGACCATCATTAACCACCGTCGCCAGAGAGAATGCCGACCTCGGGGTGGGTTTCCGTTTACTACTACAGTACATAAATTTTTTTTTTTTAAGGGTGGGTTTCTTGTAACGGGGGGTGCGGATATCGGCGCCCTTTGGAATTATAGTCCAGTTGAAAATTAACTAAAAAGGGGTGGTTATAGCCACCCCGTGAGTTATTCTACCCACCCCATTTAAATTGATTTGTTAGGTTGTATATCAACATGGTTCATGTCGAAACTAAAAATCTTGATTTCATTGTGGTTCCAAATCGATATTGATGATAGTTTCGTTCAAGGGATGGGGTCAATTGAATAAAACAGTTAAAAAAAAAAAGACACTGTTAATTGAACCATATCAAATTAGGTGGGGTCCAGTTGGTCACATAGTGAGACTCTAAAATAATAAAACAAAACCCACACCCGATAGGGAGTTACTGATCGTTGATAGTCGCTCCATGTTGTTGACCCTCTATTTCAAGTACCTAATCATGATTTGTGTATGTTAATTGTATCATGCAATCATGGTATCAAAATCTCATTCATGTGCTTGGGGGAGGGGGTATTTGAGAGGAAAGGTGGGGTGGGTCTTCTAAAATTTATCTTGATTGGTGCATGTTGTGTGTTCCAAATCATATGATAAGAGTAATTTTTTTTTTAATATTTGATATGAGTAGATTTGATATCTTTTGTGTTTCAGGTGGTTCGACATATCATTTGACATAAACGATGTCTTATATGTTTAAATTTATTTGACCACCCCCACAAATAAAATAGTTTTGAAAAAATAATTGAAACATATCAATTGTTTGTATATTATTACTTAAATAATTTTTTTGGATAGTTCAAGGTTTTAGATTTGGGATGAAACAAACAAATATGGAGATTTTTTTTAATTGGATAACATCATCACCCCTCAGTTTCGGACTTTGTAATCTCTTGCTCTTTTTTTCCAAATCAACTGAGTCATTTACTTTACCCCTTCTTTTATTTCTTCAAATCAAGATCTAGTTTTTTTTTTAAATTTGTCATCTTGTAAAATATATATTTTCAATATGTATATAATTAATTATTCTCAAAATAATTTTATATTTTATTTAATTTATATTAATATAAGTATTAATAATTATCATATTTTTGCTAATAAATAGTTTGTATGTTTAATTATTATATTTTTGGATTTTAGATGAAATGTATCAATTTCAAGTTACAAGTAATATTTTTATTTTTATAAATATTATATTTGGTAAGGTAAGACATGTAAAATAAAAATAAAGATAATTTGATTATTTCTCTAAGAATTTATTAACGGTGTTAATAGAAATTTGAATGAAAGTTAACTAGATGGTAAATATACACATTCCAATGATATAAAAATAAATAGGTTAATTGGAGTGGTATAAAAACAAATAGTTTTGGATGGTATATGCCAAAAAACTCTAAAATATATTTGGTTGTTTGTCATATACTGTATATAGGAATGTGCATATATATACTGATTTATTTAATGGTTATTAAACTTTTGTATCAGTATCATTATCATTATTTTATTTTGCATATGTAACATTAATACATATGTAACATTAATACCTTGTACATATAAATCCAAACAAATTTTGTTCTGAGAATTGCAAATCCCACTTCCCCCACTTTTTTTTATAAATTCAAATCCACCATCACATGAATTGCAAATTTGCATAACAAACCTGGGTAGCTGGGAATTGAAACTGAGAACTTCAAAGCTGACTTGCCAATTCCATCCAGGCCTATGCCTTGTATTCAAATCCATACAAGTGAACTGGCTGAAATGGGAATTGTAATTCTAATTTCAGGTAATTCCCCAAATCAATACAAATTGTTTCAGACCTGTTAGCAGAACTGCTCAAAAAAACGTTACAACATAAATAATGTCATGAATCGAAACTCAGAAACCACAACAGAGCCGAGCAGTCACAGGAACTCAGCAACTTATTAACAAATTTAATCTCCAAAAAAATTTCTTTTATAAATCGATCAGGATTTATTTCCGCATATAATGGTCTCTGCCAAGCGCGTTTGTATTTCAGATATCAAGTAGAAGCCTTCGAGGATCCTCGACGACATCTTTGACCCTGCGCAAGAAGAAGACGGCCTCTCTTCCATCGATCAGCCTGTGATCGTAAGTCAACGCGACGAACATCATAGGCCTTAAAACGATAGAACCATTGATGCCCACTGGGCGTTGAACAATGGTGTGCATGCCCAAGATGGCTGACTGCAAAATAACACAAACCATGGTTGTTTATGAATCCATCTAATAGAAACCAGAGTTCATAGTTTAAAATATCAAATATTTCTTTTATATATCGATTTGGGACATGAACAAAAAAATCTTTTGATTTTTTAAAATAAAATTCAGAAAAATATGACACAGTGTCAAAATATTATTGGGGGGAAGGACCCAAGGGATGTTACAAACCCCTGTTACATGTAGTCGTCGGCAGCAATTAGGCTAACATAAAATTCAAATGGTAAACAGGTCGGTTTGGGCGACCTGATCAGTTAACCATCTATTGCTATATCATCAATATACTGAAAATATATCGACAGAATATTGATTTATCATTGATGGATCGCGTCAGTGTGGTCTCATCACTATATTGCTCAATGGATAAAAAAGACCAATAAGTGGACTGATTTATCGATTGGAGGATCAAAATCGATATATCAGTCAATATTGTAAACAATCCCAGCATTAAGTGCTATATAGAGAGAAAAAAAGAGTTTCCGAGGCATACTTGGGGGGGATTTATGATGGGCATGCTCAGAAGGCTCCCATAGACGCCACCATTGGATATTGTGAAAGTCCCTCCAGTCATCTCATCGATCGACATCGTGCCTTCATTTGCCTTCTTCGCGAGCGTGTTGATCTCCTTCTCTATTTCAGCAAAGTTCATTTTGTCTGTGTTGCGGATTACTGGAACAACAAGGCCCTGCGGAAAGCATTGTACAATACATAAGATAATGACAATCATGACCATCGAAGAGGACCCCATCATATGACATAATATATAAACAGTTCAGAACTTGGTTATATGCATGGCATCTTAATATTTCTCTTGGGTCAGAAAATGGAAATAAAATCCATATAACCCCTTATAAACTGCCTGAAAGCCATATAACCCCCGGACATTTCCTGAAATCCATATAACCCCCTGAATTAAATTTCTATTGACATATGAGGAATATTCTGTTTGGCTAACCCAGACTGAAAACACAGTATACCAAAAAAACCCTATAATGTCATAAAATTGCAGAAAATCCTCTACAAATGATGATTTTATCCCTCCGAGTAGAGTTTTATAATCTATTTGAAGGGATAAAATCATCATTTATAGAGGATTTTCCATAGTTTTAAAAAATTGTAGAGGGTTTTTAGTATACTGTGTTTTCAGGGTCAACCAAACGGAATATTAATAAAATATTTCTCATTTGTCAATGCAAGTTTAACTCAAGGGGTTATTTTGATTTGCATAGGTGTTTTCAAAGGGTTATACGGCTTTTAAGAAAAGTCAGGGGTTATATGGATTTTGGGCAGTTTTCAGGGGGTTATTTGAATTTTTCCCTTAAAACAATTGAGAACCGAAATATCAAGATATGTTACTAGAATTCCACCACAGGAATAATTCAGCAAAGAAAAAAATTGGCAATTCAGTAAGGTTAAGTTAAAAAATATTTGGAAAAGTTGGGAAAAATAAAACATTACAAAAATAGATAAAATTGCTTGTAGCATTCAGAATCACCAATAGTAAATAAAAACAGTTCTCTCTCAATGATGTTATGACATCAAAACATTACAAAGATATCTGAATTTAAGTTATAATATTTGAATTTAGGCAAAATAATAAAAATCAACCTTACAATCCAAAAGAGCATAGCCTAGTCGACAGTGTTTTTCTTTTTGGCTTTAATTCTATTGTACAAGTAAAATATGTCTTGTGCAGTTTATATATATCTAATCCATTTAACATATGAATTATTGAATAAGACATGTAATGTTAATGAGACCTGATTACACAGGAATTAAGCAATAGTTCAGAGCATAAGGCAACAAGGATGCGAACAGATTGGATGATATAAATACAATGGTTATGGGGGAATGAACTGAATATAACAAGTATGGTAATTAAAAGTATAAAATTTCATGTTATAAGCATCTTAGTATAGTAAGAATCAATACGAAAAATTATAACCCAAATATCACTTTCCAAATGTGACACTGCTCTAAAGCTCATCAGCTTAGATATTATTATTTTAAAAAAAAGGAAGAAAATAATTTATTGACAGACCTTGGGAGTTCCAACGGCAATACTTATGTCAATGTAGTCTCTATATATGATATCTTCACCATCTATAACTGCATTTACAATGGGCTGATGTTGAAGCGCACTTACGGCAGCCTGAAAGAAAATGAAATCTATGTTTCAAATAAAAAAGAGAAATATCGATTGTTAGATCAGCCAAAAAATCACCGGTTGCCTACCTTTACAAATCCTGACATAAAACCCAACTTAACTCCATGCTTTTCCAAAAATGCATCTTTGTATTCAGACCGAAGTTTCATCAAATTTGTCCTGAATTTATTGTTTAACATATGGTTAGACTAGACATAGTAATACAAAGAGATAATATTCACTCAAGCAAATTTTTTTAAAAAAAATTGAATATAGCATCCACATAAATGCACATGCCCCTAAAATAGTATATACATGTGCATTAAAATTTCAAAACATTCAATACAATATAAGAATCATAGTTGCCTGGCTGTCACCTAGGTGGGTAGGCAACCCATATGATCCTGGGCACCCATCTGCCTAACTGACTTTGCATTAGGAGGATGCCTGGGCATGTTAAATATGCCTTGGTGTTGCCCGGTCCACCTAGGCATCATATATGGGTCGGGTGGCCGTTTAATGGACATGACCCATTTATTGTGAATGATTGAGATCAAAACAAATGAATTGCTGAGATTTAATCAAAACAACAAGAAAATAAATACTTAATCATTTAGATTAAAAAGCTAACCTAGTTTTTGTTCCACGTTCTTCCTCCTCCTCACTGTTATCCAGATTTCATATATAATATTATTTTATATATGCTCCAACCAGTCTCTTATGCCTATTTGTAGTACTTCTCAACAATGATAGCACAAATATATTATAATTCTTCATGTATTTCTAAGAGGACCAATGCAAAATTACAAATGTACTAATTTATAACTCTTAATGTTTTGGGGTTTCACCTCATTCTAATTATTTGTTATTGCAGATGATTATGACGAATATTGATTTGAATGCAGTGAATACTGATCCCAAGCAAAAGTAACATTAATAAACTAACAGTTTAAAAGAACACACATGTGATGACACACCACCTAGATGTGCCTAACACACTTGAAATTAAGCGCTGAATATCCCAAAACTTGCATATAAGAGCAAAAAACAAGAGACATGTACACTGGAAAGAAAGTCATAGAAATTACTCCACAAATCAAATGAAAAAGAGAACTAGTCACCTACATGTCGACTTCATTATATGTGGTCAGCATAGCATACGTGTTCTGAGAATCCTTCAGACGGGAAGCAACCCGCTTTCTCAGTCGTGTCATAGGGACCTGCAATTATGATAATTTAACAATATGCATATCAGAATCTATTTATTCTTATTATTTGGAAATACAGAAAACAATCGATACTTACTCTCCTTTCCCTATCCTTAGGGGGTAGCTGAGGTTCTGTAGCTGATGTTTTTGGAGGAGGCAGTGGTGGCGATATAGGCTTATCTTTGATAATGGCCTCTGCTTTTGGTTGTGGTTTCTCCACCTTCTCAGCCTCCACAAGAGGGGATGGCGGAGTCGCCTTGTCTGATATTTCCTCTGATGGAGCCACATGTGTTACAACATCCTCAGCTGTTGAAATCACAGCAATTTTGGTCCCTGGTGTAACGGTGTCACCTTCCTTGGCCACAAACTGAACACTAACTTTTCCAAATCAGAAGCATAAATAGATAATTCCAGAGAAATAATTTGATACATAAAAAGATTGTCTATAAATGCCTACAACAATGTCATACCTTCTGTATAACTCCTGCTGTGGGGCTAGCAACATCAATTGTCACCTGATATAAAGAATTATAAGAGTTGAAATTAATTTGATGATGAAATTACTTCTAAAGAAAAACACAACATTCTGCAAATACAACAAAAAAAAATGTTTCTTTAATCATCATTGTGTTCTAAGCCAAAGTGCTTTGTAAAAAGAAATCGCCCCCATATACATTTTCTAACCATGGCTGCATTATTTCATGAATCATGTCTTAAACTGGTCAGCCAGCTTTCATTTTCCAATAATTCTCTCGACCCACTGAATAATATAATTGTATATTTCTTAATTATCCAACATTACTTTCCAGTTTAATTGATCACTCAATCCTTTGAAGTAAACCATATACTTTAACCCGTGGAATATTACAACCCTACCAATCTGGAGAAATCTCCATTGTTATTCACCACTTCATCTCTTGCCCCCAAGTCCTTTAGACCATCAAATTTTATGCAATTATGTTATTAACCACAGTGATTGCAACACACATGCAATTACTGTGGCTCTTATCCCTCATACGGCTTGTTGGGGCACATGGATTGGACGCAGATTCTAAAGGAAAGCGACTTACATAAAAAATATTTGGGCTAAAATAGTGGTGTAACTAGTGGCATCACTTAGAGTATGGGTTCAGGTTCTCCTTGGGGTGGAAAGGGCAGTACCGGTCTCTCTTGCATATGGGCTGTTGAAGGGCTTTCCTCCTCGGCTTGGTTTTTTTTAATCTTCTATTTAGACTTGCATCTCATCTTTGGACCATCATCTCTGTTGTTCGTTGTTCGAGAGGCATCATTTGCGAACCGAGCTTTGGAAAAGTCGGCTAGCACCTCCTCTCCATGAAGGAGGTCAAGGGATCAAAAACCTGAGGCACCAATCTTCAAACCAACCCCCACCCCCAAAATAAATAAATAAATAAATAATTCATGCAACAACAATCATCGATTTCACTGTTAATGAATTATAGAATCTCCAGTCCATTATATACATCAAGTCATCAACTAACATCAGATTTCCATAGGAAAAATGTTGTCTACTACAACTTTGATGCCAAAAGGATGAGGAAATGATCTGGGTCGTTCATCCAAAGCCTATGACAGTCAGTGAGCTATTCAAATCAAACTCTTCATGATGTTTTATACCTCAATAAGCCCTTAAAACTTAACAAATCATCAATATGAAAATTCATCATAGCACCACTGTCAAAATTTCACAAGCACTTGAAATTTACTCTCTATATTTTTTTCAACTTTTGAAGTTTTAACTATAATGAACAGTCCTGATTTTGATTTGATTTTAAACCTAACCCAAAATACGGCTTTATTACCCATCCAATGGATGCCGTAGATCTCTAAAATACCTTAGGAGAAATTCAATCTCAGAAAAGTACCTTATCCGTTTCAATCTGTGCGATTGGCTCATCCATTCGAACAGTGTCTCCTGGTTCTGTTACCAAAAGACCACATACACATGATGAATACATAAATTCATACAGTTCCATGTCAGAGAAAACCATATTCAAACAAATGGATTAGTGCCCATGCACAAACATGACATAACATACTTTTCAGAAATGATGCTAGAGTTCCATCAGTAATAGATTCACCCATGTGGGGAACCACTGCATCGATTAGATCACCTAGCATACAATCAAAGAATAGGGGCTCAGTTCAAGACTGCATTGAATCACAATTAGAATAAATTGGAATAGCACAGAGTGCAGCAGCGCACCATTTTGTGAAGCAAATGACCTACTCCACACTTGGTAAGGAGAGTCATGAGAAAAGCCAACAACTTTCCTACATGATTCAAATGAACATTGCATGAAAAGCCTTTCAGAAAGAGACATGAATGCTGGTATTTTTAAGTGTGACAAAATGAATAACATAAAGCAATAAAACTGATGTTGGCTTATAAAAAAAAAATATGTATTCATGACATTAGGGTCAGTTTGGCATTCATTCACATTCTCCTTCTGCAGGAACACCAAGGTAAATAACATTTAAAATCCTCATTTCTGTGATCATTTATGGGCATTCCATGCAAAATTTTCTTCATTTCTCCTTCCCATGGAATCTACTAGAACTTGATTCCCGGGTAAGGAGAAATTCTCCTTCTGGAACAGAGATACCAAATTGGCCCTAAAACTAAAAAGATTTACTGACAATAATAAGATATAGTAACTGTTAATGTCATGACCATTTAAATATTCTATCAATGTAGCCTACTGCATAAGTGACAATCTAAAGTTCTCCAATTGATGGCTGACCTGACAGGCTGTGAATTGACAGGAACACCTGTAGTGGAACATAAAAGTCAGTTTCCTATCTGAAATGCAGAGCTACAATTTCATCATAACATCACCTGGAAAAGCATAGTGACTGAAGCCTCGAACATGCCTTAAATTTCTTATCAATAATGACTGCAAAGAAGATTGGGGGACTAGAAGAAATAAGAAACAATTACCAGAAAATTAAGAAAATGGGCTCCCAAAATCAGCAAGAAAAGATAGTAAATTGCACGTGCAAAACATTCCAATCAGATAAATCACCTAAGGAAAACAGTACTATCATCATAGTCTACTCTTAATCAATTGATGGGTCATCAAGTTCACAATGCGGTGCTCAGGTCAGATCTAATGGAATACAAATTATTGTGATGAGTGAAATGACATGGTATAGAAAAAGGACCTCAAACTATTAAGATATAGAACTACTTACAAATAACATGTCATCGATGATTCACTTAAAGATCATTTATGAATGGATCACAAGATTTTATTAGCAACCAATTTTTTTATCAGAATTTACTCAAACCTTTTTTTTATATATAGAAGAGGTGGGAACTCACCATGTGTGATTCTATTGATAATAAAAAGTCAGAGGAGAAATGCAATATATGTACATTAAGGCCAAACATCTTGGGGGGAAAAGGAGATAAGGCATATCCGTATAGAACCAAGCAAGTTCTACAAACTAAAACCGGAACAAATTAATTTCTTAGGACATATCAAGCTTACCTCTTTTGCCATTCTAGAGAGACATCTCGATGAACCCTGTGACTGATTTTGCAATGATTGTTTAAAAAGCTGAGACAGAAGACATGCAGCGCATTAATCCCATCATGTCAAATTCAAAACTGGAAATTGGGCCAAAAAGAATGTTACTTATTGAAGTATACCAATACAGTGACATCTCCTGATTTGACTTTCCGCCTGATAATCCTCAACATTTTTTCCTGAACACGTTCAAGACATCCAACTGTTGAAGTCCAAAATTTTCCCAAAAATTCAAGAATGGCATGATAAAATTATCAAATTTAAAGAAGCATATCAGCAAAAGCAATAAAAAAAATCAAAATAGGGTGACAACAAAAGTATGATATCACAAAACCTGGACATAAAGATGGGTTAACAAAAAAAAGCACCCTTCAGGAAAATGATCTATATCTCATTCATTTGAAGCACGGCTTTTTTGTTCGGATTAAGTGATTAAGAAATTTTAGTGCTTATGCTATAACTTATAGTTTTGGTGTTTGTTATTCAATTATAAAATGAACACCTATTTCATTTTAGGTTGCCTCATCAAAGTGCCGCTTAATTCCAAGCCTTCTGCTATTTTACTATCCTATCATATTTTTTTCCAAAAAAGCTCGCATATTAGCCACTAAGCCTGCTATCAATAAGTGCTCAATTCTGTTAATCATACAAACTGCTGACTTTCCAACCCATAATACCTAGAAGCCAGCACTTTCAGCTACTGTCTAGCACATCACCAAATGTTGATAATCTTATGTTTAGAACTTCTGTTGCCTTTGGTAGCTTCAGTTTTCTATGATCAGATACCATCAGTCCCAAACACAAACAGAGCTATATTCTAAACCATTATAGTTCCATGCGTGGCAAAGATGACTGGGAAAATGATAGGCCAAGCACAGTGATAACACGAAACACCAGATATATAACTAAAAAAATAAAAACCCATGGGAGAGACTACAAGAGCAATATTATAACATGGTCTACATTACAAGGCATCGGCAGGGTCTGTGCCTCTGCTTCTTATATTGCAAAGTACTTCAGGTAAGAACACTGAGCAAATCCCACAGGAAGCTATATATATGAACAAAAAGTGCAAAGCACTCTTTGAGGATGTAAAAAAGGGGCTTACAAGATAGTCACTAAATTCATATACAATACCAATCTCTATCTCTCTCTCAAGTTCATTTAAGACACATATTCGGCAAAAATATTGTCTGGTACGATACATGTACATTCATAAATAATACATGATAATGTATGGCAAAAATATGGAGATAAATAAACTATTTTCTAGTTATATTATGATCATAAGTATGAGAAATACATGCAAAATGTTGAGGCAATTAGGATTAAAATTTTAAATTATGAAGAATGTGATGAATCATCTAAACAAAACAGATAATCCTAAAAGTACTAAACACACATTTCGACGAACGGAAGTATTTTTGGCAAATAAGTACGGGAGATATCCAATCACCAAACTTTTACAAACTTTCGGAAAAGTCTTAGTAATTTGTAACTGTTCTTACAAGAGATAATCAGTAATTAAATCTTGATAACTATACCTAGGGGAGGTAGGTATAGTCTATTTCAACTTATCCATCCAAATTTATAACGACAGATTAACAAGAGAAAAACAAGAGACAAATGTATCAATACTCAGAAAGGATGCAACCAAACAAAAAAGTCATCCTTCTCTATCCCCATTTTATTCCCGAATAAGCTATTCGCTATCCAAATGAGGCAAGTAATCGAGTCATCTTTACCCAAAAAAAGCATTCAAAATTGATTCCATGATTTTAAGACACCAATCTCACCCATTTGGTGATCAAAAGAACAACCTAAATCAAAGATTGATCAGTTTTCGCATAATATCCAAAACCCATCACGAAATTCGATCAAATGATAAGTATACAAACTTTAAGCACCAACAAAAGAAGAACCCACAAGAACTAGACATCTTAATATACGATTTGAATCACAAAAAAACGAAAGTACACTGAACACTGAGGGGGAAAGAAATCACCTTGAAAACACAGATGTGAGCGACTTCTTGAGAAGCTGAAGATTAAGATGACGAAAGAGATTTTTTTTTTTTTAGGGTTTCACAAAGAATTGGAGATCTGAAAATACGTGTTCGACTTTTCTTTGCGGAGAGAAGAGATGTGATTACACCACGGTGAAAATACAAATGTTGTACCTTTGTTTTATTTTTATTATTTTTTAGTTCTGTTATTTGGATGGATTCATGTGAAACGTTAGTACCGGACTATTGTAAACTTTGCATACTTTTACAGATTAACTCTCATTAACTTTCAACTTTCACATATTAATTCTTATGTACTTTCACAGACTTTTATAGACTTTTACATATTGACTCTCATATACTTTTACATGCTTTTACAAGCTTTCATATATTTACTTTCATAGAGTTTCATAGATTTTGGTAGAATTTCACATGGATTTCTATTGATTTGTGGAGTTGTTTTTGAATTTTTAAAATAACAAATAAAGAACTTAATTATTTAAATTCAACAAATTATTCATACCCAATATAAAATGTAATTTAATATAATAAATATTAACGCAAGTATAATATTTCATACATATGCACATTCATAAAAAATTCTTCTTCGTGATATATAATCAATATAAAAATATAAAAAAAGGAAGAAATACCTTCTATTGAGAAAAATACACAATGAAGATCAACCTTTTTTTTGTTAAAGAGAGAAATTCATAAGCTTTTATAAATGGGAGGGATGAGTATAATTAAGAAGATAATAAAATAAGAAAAAAATATATATATATTATATAAAAATAATATATTACATCATTTTAAATATAATGAAATATAATATTAAATTATCTTACTTAAAATAAAATAAATAAAAGTACTCATTATATTACTTAAAATAAAAAATAAAACATATAAAAGTAGTTATCATTATATTTAGGCATATATGTACATGTGCCTAAATATGTATTTTTGTTTTTATATATGCCTGAACATCAAGGAAACATATAGGGCATGTTTGGATACTGTGCAAATGGGGATGAGTTTTTATTTGCACATGTTCAAACATAATATTTTGTTTGGTTATGATATTTAAAGTGTGACAAATAAAATCCAAGGTTTTCATTTGCCCCCAATATATGGGGAAACAAAATCCTAACCAACCCATGTGTTTTCATTTGTAACAGATTTTATTTTCACACCTCTCAAGGGTATATAAAACAATTTTACATTTTTACCATCGAACAAATTTATTAAAGTCTATATTATCCAAAACAAATATTTCATCTCTTAATCTTATCTTAAGTAATAAAATAGATAATTATATTTTATAAATTTATATAACTTACAATAATATAATTGTGTGGATAATAAATATTAATGTGGCATGAAAATATTAAAATATGTCAAGAAATTTTAACTAATTATCATATATATTATCCAACAAAATTGTTATTTATAAAATATAAAAAAACCTTATAGGATTATTTGTTAGTTGAAATCCGATTATTTTTTTATTTATATTCTATTATATTAGAACTTTTTTAACCTTATATAATATATTTTTCATAAATTTTTTGGGTTTTAAAAAAATAATATATTTGATAATTATTTGAAAAAAATATTTTATCTATTTATAATATTATTATCTTTTAACATAATAAATTGACACAGTTTCACATATATGAGACAAACAATTACTAATAAGAACATATGTGTAAATGATAACACAATATGAAAATAAACAAACATGTGCAAACAATGTACAAAGTTTCCTTGCACGTACAATGTAAAATTTGCCTGTGCAAAAAACACGTACAAATAATCACTGCATCCAAACGTGCCCATAGTATCTATATTACAGTAATATAAACATATTCAAGGCAAATCAAATCAAACATTATAAAGTTATTCTATATATAATCAAATATATAATAAAATAAATATATATTTTAGAAAATAATGATGAATGATCTAGGCATATATTATATAATATATAATAATGAAATGATTGATTGTAACACAAGCAAATTCACAATTCTCGTATATTCATCAAACACATGAGGTGATATCAATATTTCATACATCTGCACATTTATAAAAAAAAAGATGATAAATAGAAAAATAAAACTGTGAATAAAAAATATGAAATGTTACAATAAAAGTCTATGAAAATCCCACTCATTTGAGTTAGATTTTGAAATGACTTTTTCCTTTATATTTCTTTTTCAAAAATCCACAGAAGTCCATCACTTATGAAAGTCTATACAAATCATGTTTAAATTGAATAACATGTGACAAAATATCTAATATGAGGAGTCTGAATCGAATAACGCTGGACTTTAAGTCCACAAAATAATGTTTCAATCGAATTATATTTGACTTTTTGTCCATAAAATAATGTATCAACCGAATAATACTTGATTTTTTGTCTAAGAACCAATGTCCGGATTGAATAACACAACATTTACAAATCCATGCACATGGATAAATTATCTATGAAAATCCTAATCGACTGTCCCCCAAGTAACATGGTCCTCTTTCAGCCACAATCCATATAAAAGTTTTGTTATGTCATTTATCTTTGTTATGTTTTATGATTAATCTAAATCACAATATATTATTTTATTACTAAATTTTCATTTATACATGAAAAAGATAATGAAACTTAAAAGCTAAAATTTAATTTTCATATCTTACTAATATATCACTTGATTATCTAATTTAGTATGAATATTTAAATATATCAATTATCTGAAAAATATTTGTACCTAAAAATTAATATTCACATATGAATTATTAGGGTAGGATACTGATATTAACATATATGATTCGTTGACAGGCTTAGGTAAGAGTGGAGGGTTACAGAAGAAAACATACAAAATGATATTAGAAGAAATCATAATAAATTAAGTTTTTACTTAAATTTTTATTCAAATTAATGAAAACTCAAACCTTTATCTAAATTCCCAATTGTTATTCTTTCTCTTCAACTCTACATTTTTTAAAATATTTAAGTAAAATATAAAGTGATGGTTAGAGACACACTATATTAAATGAAGTTTTTACGCAATTTTTAGTGAAATTTAAATATAAATTTGAATAAGGGCTAGAAATGACATTATATATATAGTTGTGAATCTCATTATTATCTCAGGGTGCATTTAAAAATACAGTTTAAAAAACAGTTTTTAACTTTTAGATGTTTTATGCACACCTTTTTAGAGTATAATGATGATGACTATTTTATGAAACACAGATTTCAAGATATTGTATCAGAGACAAAATCAAATAATGATGGTACATTTAAGCTGGTTTGTTTGATAACAGCTTTGAGCTTTAGCTTAGAAAAAAAAAATGTTACATCCAACCCCATTTCCAACCTCAATTCCAAATTACATGTGTTTTGAATTTTAAAAAATAGTATACCTCATCTAATAAGATACATGCTCTTATAAAAAATGAAATATATACTCCACTGAATTGCATTGATGTATTTATAAAAAAATGTAAAAAAAATCTTTCGAAACATATACCTTATTAACGTGAACATATACGTCATTAATTTTCTATTGTCGCATATATAAATGAAATTGAGACTGAAAACATATGTGGGGGTGTAATAGAGCCCTATAAAAAAAAACTATAAAAGTTTTTAATTTTTTTTGTTGGTGCCAAACTCAGCCTCAATCAAATGGATTAGTGAACATTTGCTTCTTCGAGAGCAGTGGATTGCAATTATGCTTTTGCATATTTTGCGGACACATAGTGATCATCTCTCGGATTGGTGATCTCCAAACATTCTGTTTTATTCATCTCTCTCTCTCTCTCTCTCTCTCTCTCTCATATAGTAAAATTCAGAAAACTTCAAAAATTAGATTTCTCATAGAACTCATCCACAGTTCATGTACCACTAGATAAATAAATAAATGTGTGACATGCTGAGTTCCACAAATAGAAAGAAAAAAACATTCACAATCCATTAAAACATCAAGCATTTTTTTTCTCTCTGCATTACCTTAAATAAAACAAAATGGAAAAAAAAAAACAGTAGTACTTCCCAACACACACCATTTCAAGCAAACTTTGGATCAACTTATTAGCCTGTTTTAGACTTCTGTTGGATCCTCTTCTTCTCCAACTCCTCACATGAAAGCTCACCCAACTCTTCATCTCCATCACCATCACTAACATCATCATCATCACCATTATCATCTTCTTCTTCTTCTTCTTCTTCTTCTTCTTCTTCATGATCCATGCCATGACCCTTCTCCTGAGGACTTGGACCAGTTGATGCATCAGAAACCATTGAATCATCATCACCATCATCATCACTACTATCATCACCATAATCATCATCATGCATGGGTGATTGGAGATACATGGTCCAACCAGACTCACCACTACTACAACACTCTGCAACTCCACTGACTTGGGAGGCCTCCATGACTAGTAGTTTTTCAAAAGACAGAATGAAAAAGAAAATGAAGGAATGACCAAGCAAAGATGAGATTTTTATGGTCCCCATTTAATAAATGCAATGAAACCCAACATTGGGAATCCACATAAAAAATAAATAAATGTAGGGGGGATTGAATTGAATCAATGGAAATGCATCATCATCACCTTCACCTGAGAATTCTGACACAACTCACAGAGGGGGGAGGGAATGAAAAATTGGGGAGGGCCTAGACTTACTCTTAAATAGTGAAAGACAGGCTCTCTATCTTTCATTGCCTTTAATTCTCTCTGTCATGTCATCAGCCCCAGAAAAGCTAGTGACTTTTTTTAATGGTGTTTTTTTTTTTTTTTTTTGGAATAAATGGATGATGGAGAAGAACGACATGGATGCTTGAGTTTTTGTTGGAAGATAGTTGTTAAAAAGGCTGTAAAAATGGTTTTTTTTTTTGTGTTTTGAATTTTTTTTTTTTGTTTGCTTGTTTGATGTGTCGGCTTAACTTTAGATTTGTTTGGATACACGTGATGGATTTTATGTTTAACAGAAACTATTCACATGTGAATTTAAATACAAATGGATGCTTGTGTTCTAAACTCACATTTTAATTTTTTTTAGTGTAAAAAAAAAAAACACTCTATGTTTGGATGTGTTATTGAAATTCGAAGATTCCTATGATTTTGTATTTTAAACTCATCTTTACAAAATATAGTTTGCATATTTTTTAAAAAACTAATTTTTTTTACATTGGAAAAGGTAGCTAGATTTTTCTATTTTTTAAAAGGTAAAATTCATCAAAACACGAACTCAAACAGATCTGATAATTATGCATTTTAAGGTCAATTCAAGAAAGAAATGATATATCATGCCTCATTTATAGCTCCACCTACCGCGGTTAATAAATTGATTTTTTTAAAGTATATATTCATTTAATGAAATACATATTATCATAAAAAGTGAAAAGTATATATCTAGGTCATTTTATATATGTTTTTATTTTTATTTTAAAGTAAAAAACTAATTAAGCATACATTATATTGCACTAACAGAGTAGCAGAGTATACAGTAAATGAATTATTGTGATGAAGAAAACATCAATGAATGACCATCAAATAACATAGCCTACATGGAGAACACATTCATCTTGTGATGAATTCAAATGAAACAATATGAATGGGATAGGTAGTAAATGAGCAGGACTACTGTAAAAAATAATGTGTGCTATTTTTTAAATGAAACCTATATGCCTAGCTAACTGCCTCTTATTGTACACTAATCTAGGCTCCTTGAATACAAAAGGTATTCATTTCTTCTTTTTATATAATGTTCATGGGGTCATAAATATTGGCCATATGCCTTTATGTTGGTTAGCTGCCCTTTTTGACTATTGTATAGACTTCCACTGTTTTATCCCCTCCCTATCATTTTCATATTAGGATTCTCAGTGACCAAAAAAAAATCTTATGTTCCACCAAACTCAAAGGTGTGATAAACATGTTTTTTTCTTGTAGGAGTTGTTAAACTGGTACACTTTTCTTGTAGGTCATGTAATAATGAAATATAAAAAATCATCTAACGAAGTATATATTTTACTACATCAATATATATTTTTGTTACAAAAATATATAAATTTATGCATTCACTTCATTTGAGCATGTACACTTTTATGAACGCATGTGTTTCAGTAAACAAATATATATTTTAAAAATAATTAACACATGTTCAATCTACAAAAGCGACTACCTTAATCGTAAAATATAACATTTTCATGTTCTTATTCTTCTTGTTGTGGTTTTTATTATTCGTTTACCCAAACTCCATACCAGCTAAGTGAGGAGTTAAAGCTCTAGATTTATGTTCAGCATATTCATAATTTTAGCCAAAGAGCCAACTCCCATGTGGGTTAAGAAAAGTTGGTATTCTTGCTATTTATTTAATAGAATTCTACATATCATTACAACAAAACAGCTCTATGGTGACAATTGTATTATAATGATTTTAAAAAATTGTTACTGTACATAATTTATGGTAACATATAATGTTAAACTGTTGCCAAATATGGGAAGTGATTGTAGGAACACCTTGGCGGGAGAATTTGGCGCTTGTGAAATATTTGTAGTAACAATTTGATACAAAAATGTTATCATACCATCTTAAAGTGACGGTTATAAACTGTTACATGGTAAAGGTAACGGTTTGAGAAGAAAAACTAACACAAAGGGATCACGTTTTTATTTTCCTATTGTTTCTCCATCTTTTCCCGATTTTACTCTTCACCTTCGGATCCTTCTCTCCACTATCACACCTTCTTCTTTGCATTGACATTTTTTTTTGAAGATTGGACAAAATCAGGAACTCCTAGGTTTTTCTAATGTTTGATAGAATCAATATTTTTCTTTGATATGTGAAATATTTATGGATTGTGTTTCAAATTTTCTATTTTGATACCTCATTTTTAATTATTTTTCATGTGATTTTTATTATATTTGATTTGTTTCTTGATTTGATTAGAAAAATCAAATTAGATTTTATCAATATCTAATGTGTATATGGTTTATAGGTTGTGCTTTATAACCTCTGTTAGCTTTTTTTATAATTGTTAGTTTCAATCTTCACCATATATATATATATATATATATATATATATATATATATATATATATATATATATATATTTGGTTGGCTTAATAATTAAAAAAATCCAATTTTGTATGCATGAAAAAAAACATTGTTGTGCCGAATATGATCATTTATGAATGAAAACTTTTTTTTTTATATGATCTCTATTAATTTTATTTGACAATTATTTTAGGGACTTGACTTTAAAAAAAAATTAATATCACATATTTCACATAATAATGAATCACACACTCCATATAAATAAATGCCCAATCTAAAATATTAGTATGAATGTCTCGGAAAAAAAAGCATTGGTATGAAGAAGATGTAATTGTTTTTAAAAAAATTTAGAGTTGTTTAGATGTGATATATGGAGAAAACCTCACCACCATAACAGGGATTTATAACTATCACATATCTTTCATATATCTCCATATTTAAATAAATTCACCCAAAAATAAAAATAATATCAGAATAAAAAATGCCATTCATCATTTAGTTAACACCTGAAATATAAATGTGAAATTTAAATCAAAATATTTTTTTATTCAAATTATTAAACTTTAAGGCATGAATTCTAATCTTATGGCTATGATAAAAAAAAGATTTAAACATCTTTTCTTTAATCTATTAATATTCCTATTATTATAGATTTGCTTCTTCATTCTAGGCATTTATTTATTCTGTAAGTGAGTATCTAATATACATCTTTATTGACTTTTTTTAAAAATAGGTTGATTGTTATAGTTGTTAGAAAAAATACGAATTAATGTTTATGGTGTGGATTATAGCTAAATAACAAATGAGCAAGATTATAGATGATATACATTAAATAATCTCCCCACTCATACGAGACAAAAAGAAATACTAAACTGATTACATGAATATATATATATATATATATATATATATATATATATATATATATATATATATATAAGATTTGAGTTTTTAAATGAATGATGGTAGTGGATTTCTTCATGAAAGTCATGACACGTGTATAAATTGTTCTTCCAAATTCCAATTAATTAACCACCGATAATTTATAGTGTCTTTTTCATGATTTTACCAATATCATCATTTCATACTTATCATTTATTTGTCTAAGCACAATGCATATTCTCTGCTTTGACATTTTTTATGGCATTTGTATAACTAGTCAATATTGTATAACAAAGAAATTTTTTATATTTTATATATTCACTTGATAACATTTTTTTCCAACAGTTTAATTTTTAATTTTTAGGTGTCATCCAATCATTTAATTACAGACATGGACACGTCATAGTTTGAAACATCTATTCACGATGCAGGTGATTGAGCATTTTTTTCAGTTATGCTATAATTTTATATTATGTACATTACAATTTACTTTATTGATTTTTATGTTTTTCAAGATCCTCTTCTGGCACAAACAAGAGGGGATGAGAAATCACTGTTATGAAAGAATATTGGAATGGTAGAGCAACAAAGCTCTCCTTAGAGTGGAATGAGCATGGACAACCAGTGGGTGATGAAGTTGCGATCCTAAGCTCCTACATTGGTGTTGTGGCAAGGAGTGGCCTATTGCCTCTTACCGTGCATGACTGGAGACATGTTGACAAAGAGGCTAAGGATGCGGTTATTGAGCGTATGAATGTATAATAAAAATTGGAATTTGATTTCAATCAATTTTATTTTTGAAGTACATCAAATGGAGTGGATACTATACTAAATGTTTTTTTTTGTAGGCCCGTTTTGACCTTGAAGGTGACAAAAATTTTCATTGGACACTTAGCAAGTTAGGAGATCGATGGAAATGTTACAAGCATCGATTGTATAGGGATTATGTCAGTGGTATGGAATGTCCCGATGCTCTATGTAATTGCCCTCCACATGTCAATCCTGACCAATGGAGGTCTCTCGTTTGTTATTTTTTTAGTGATGAGTTTAAGGTATGATAAAAATTTCTTACTTTATTAATTTCAATTTGAAATGAATTGAAATAATTAATATTATACATGTATAAATGCAGAAAAAATTTGAAAAAAATACGACGAATCGGTCTCAATCAAAAATACCTCACAACACTGGGCGGAAGAGTGTTGCGAGAAGGGCAATGGATTTGGTTAGACCATTTAATTAGAGATAAATTGTGTTTTATTTTATTGAAATATTTGATTATGATTAGTTTGTAAATTTTTTTATGTATTGTCTATAGCAAAAAAGACATCCCCAAGGAGTGGCTCCTCAAAGACATGAGTTATGGAAATTGATTCGAACACGCAAGAATGGGGAACCCATTAATGAGCATTGCCGCAATGTTTTTGTAAGTGTTATTTAATTCTACGTTTTTTTGTTGTTTTACTCTTTGAAAGTGAATTTATTTAAAGTATGTCTTATCATTTAAGTAAAGTTCTTTATGTGGTATGATTTAGTTTAGTTTCCTTCTTTCCATTTTTAGTGAAATGTAATCTTGCATATATATCATTAGTGATATGTTTTGGCTTTGATTATATCATTGGATTGCAATATGCCTAGAGTAATTGTCAAGTTACACGAGTAGATCTATTTTATCAAATAAAAAAATAAGTAGGATTAAAAAAAAAAGCTGGCTGAATGTCGGCAGTAAATGATTCATTATTGTATTCATTCATTACCACTACATATTTGTTTCGGAGAAAAAAAAATGTCATGTGTGTTATTGTAAACTGTTGATGATTGTGGATTCTCAATACATTCTTGCTTTCCCCTGTTTAATCCCTTGTTTATCTCATTATTCCTTTTGCTAACTAATTATAAAAAGAACAGTGCTAACTAATTATTTTAACAGAATGCTATTGATGATTATATTGTACGAATGGAAGAGATAGACGAGAGAGACGTGGATCATGACACTGATGTACTTGGTGCAGTACTCGGAATCGAGCATTGTGGAAGGGTTCGTGGAATGGGCAGTGAGGTTACGCCATCACAGTACTTTGGAGGGGGACGAGGACGAGGACATTTAAGTGATTTTGGTGGCACTTCGAGCCAATTACAGGAACAAATGAGACAAATGCAACAATAAATGGAGCAGCAGATGCAGGAGAAAGTCTAACAAATGGAGCAACAAATGCAAGAGAAAGTACAACAACAGGTGCAACATTATATTTCACAGTTATCGCGATCAGTCCCGGGCATAACAGATTGATCTCGTCAACATTAGATGATGTATATTTTTAATGTTTTATAATGTTTGTAGTGTTGGATATTATTGTAATGTTTGCATCGAAATGATATTTAGATTTATTTCTTGTTTTTGGAAATATACAATAAATTAAAATATATTATATTATGAAAAGTGATAATTTTGTTATTTCTAGTGATGGTTTACAAATGTCATTAGAACTCTTTATTGTCACTTTTGTATTGATGTAGTAACGGTTTTATATCAGTTACTATATGTTTTGACATTTTTTGATATAATATAGTAACATTTAATAAACCGTTACTATTTAATTTACAGTTACGGTTAAATAACCGTCATGATTTGGTTAAAAAATTGTGACAAAAAATAGTACAAATCATTACCGTATAGATAATATCACCCCATCTATGTTAACTGATATTAAACAGTTACTATAGTTTTGGTAACGGTTATAAGCTTACAGCAACAGTTTAAAACCGTTACTGTAAACCCCTTTTCTTGTAGTGTATATATACCTTTAATTTTAATTTACTTAATAAAAATCACCTTCCCTCATTTAACTTTCAAGTACCAAAAAAAAATCCTTCTTAAAGTTGGGGTTGCATTATTACATATTTAAAATTAAGTTTCGAGCTAATCAAATTAAAGTGAATGTCAAATAACATCCTGATAGGTTGACAAAAGTATCACCTCTGCAAGTATGAGTTTTACTAAAACACTTATAAACGAACAAAAAAAAATCCACATAAAAATTTAAGGTGACAAAAACAAATAGATAATGTATGACAAAACCATTAGTAAAAAATTAAGCTATAAATTTGTATACACTTTAAAACTGTGCATACAAGCAATTTATACACACAACTGGTGTATATGGTTTCATGAAGTATACATTTTTGGCCATATTTATTCCTAACAAGAAGATTTCATATGTACCACAATCTTTAAAAGATTCATATGCCCAAAACTCCCTACTTTTAATTAGACAGTCTGATTGGTTGATGCAGTAAGAGACATGCATGGTTAAAAATATTCCATTGAAAAGATTGTTTAATTAGGAAACAACCATTTGCAAGTTTTGCATGCTTGTATTACACAGCCAAAGAAGCATAAAAAAATTGAGATCAGTATAGCAAAAAGTCAGAGTACCCACTATCATTCGGTCATAATATAATGTTAACTCTTTATCTCACTCTATATATAATACGCACATGCATGTACAATTCACATTGTGCATTGCATGCCTTGTCCCAACTTTATGAAGGCATGTTTTTTGGATTGCTCCCCACTCAGAGCAAAGCATTGACTCCTAACAAACAAAGAAGAAGGTATCCAGATGCTGTTTCTTGTTTGCCTCTACTTTTGGATATATATGATCTATGTTTGTGGGGGCATTTGTCTCTATGGTGATTAGATTTGCATAAGCTTTTCTGGGTCCTTGTTGTGATGATTTTGCAATCAACTACACTTGATGGAGTCTCTGATTAGTGAAAAAGAGGTGTAGATTTATTAAAAAGAAATCATTTCCACCCTTATTTTCAAAGAAAAAATTATTTTTACCCTTTTAAAGTTAGATTTTCGTATCTCTTTTTATTTTGTATTGATGTATTTGTAACAATTATTAGAATTGAGAGGTTTTCTTGTTGATTTGTGGATTTGACTCGTTTATGTGAGTTATTTTTAACAATTTAATTTGTTTACGTAATAATATCTTATTAGAGGAATTTTTCACTGCCTCCAGAAAATAACATATATTGACTTGAGATGTGTGACTTTTTTTTTTCTTCTTTCTATCATAGAAATAATTAGTCTAAAAAACAACATTACAGATATCTAATGTTGACCATAATGTTCTATCACACCAGAATTAGTATAATGTACAAAATGATTAACTGAATTGTCCTCAAAGATCTATTATGTGATGCTCACTAATATTGGCATTTTTTTTGTGATGAGAAACTCAACATTAATTAAAAAAACCCGAATGCACATAATCACATATAAATCATGTGCATGAATTTGAGACTTATGGAGTGCAAACTCATGGCTGATATTAATATTTGTAGTTTAATGCTCGTCCTTTTTGGTAATCAATGATAATATCTATATGTCTTGTAGAGATGTTATCCTATTGTTGATAATTAATTTAATGTGAACGTGAATGATTTGATGATGGATGATATCAATACATTTGAAACATGGAATACATTGTTTTCTCATAGAAGACAAGGTTCATGGATTGTTTATGTGTGACATATATTGTTCATGATCCCCGCGTTTATATATCAATTTTGAAAATATCAGTCAAGCTATTAGTAAATGTAACATTTGATGAGAGATTGGAAACATGAGAGGAAACCTAATAACATCATTCTTCAACATATATTTTGCAGACAATTTGTCTTGATAAATGCATTAATATTAAAATTACTTAGATAGAAATTTATATAACAAAATTTATTATTTTCCCCTATTAATTTTATTTATAACATGTTAACAATTTTTTTAGTTGGAGATAAATATGCTATGGACTACGACATGTAGGCATGATTTTATCTTACAAGAATAACAAGAAAAATAGTGATTATATTGTCTTGACTCTTTTTATTATGTCCACGAAATTAGATGTATAATCTTATAATAGATTTGATCTGAAATTTTAATCTAAAATATCTTCTTTTCTTTTTTTAATCAGTTAAAAAAGAAGAAGAATGTAATTAAAGTAAGATCATTGTTGATCTCTAAAGTATTCATATTGTTAATCAATCACAATAAAAGAAGAATGGTATCTTAATTAGCTGGTATGACATTTGTTGAAATTATTAGCATGGAATGAATTTCCAAAATGAATAATAGTATTTTACTCACATGTTTTTTTTTTATGCTACAAGTACTCACAATTCAAAGTCATTGCTAATTATGCCGCTTTTTTTTTTAAACGAAACTTGGACCTTTTATAACTTTATGAGACATTTACAAAAGTCTGAATATAAAGTCAGAAAGGAAAGAAAAACGAGTCTGAAAAGGAAAGTTCCCAAAAGATACTAAAATCAAGTCTAAGAAAACTTAAAACAACTAACAAAAGGAGAGACCGGCTCTTGACATGTAATTATGCCACTCTTGACATTTATGGTGTGATCATTAATGATTTGATTATTAATTTTCAATTTTTAAGGATTTTTTTGCATATATACCATTCAAAAATATATAATTTATTTTTATAACATTCCAAATAACATATTTATTTTTATACCGTTATAATATATAAAAATTATTCATATTCACCATCCTAGTTAACTTCCATTCAAATTTTTATTAAAAGTGTTATAGACCTAGAGAAATGACCAAAGCATCCTTATTTTTTATTTTGCATATTTTACCTTACCGAATACAATATTTATAAAAAATAAAAAACATTAATTTTAACATGAAAATAAATAAATAAAAATCTAAAATCTACAAACATAAAAACTATTTATTAATAAAGACATAATAATTATTAATACTTACATGAGTAGAAATAAAATAAAATTATTTTGAGAAAAAACTAATTATATATATTACAAAGTGAAAGATTTTTAAAAAAATCTAGATTTTGATTGGAAAAGGAGGTAAGGTTGAATGACTCATGATTGATTTGAAAATAAGAGATTAATAAGGTTATTATGTTTAATTATTTACATTATGACAAAAATTATATTAAGGTTATTTTTGTCATTTTAATTTATTAGTTAAGAACTAACTATAGTGAATTTTGATTTTGATAAAAAAAATAACATAGTGGCACATTTTTTATTAAGAAAAATTCTAATAATATTAAACTAAATATGTTATTTGTGGTGGTATAAAAATAAATAATATATTTTTCAATGGTATACATGCAAAAAAATCCTTTTTTTAAAAATGGTTCATGGAATGTTTGTGACTAAATAGAGAATATCATGTTATACGCATGTATTGATGAGTGATTGAAGTATGAGAGAGCCAAATAATTAGATTTATGTTTAAAATTGATTTTATTAAAGTTTTGTGTTTATTTATGTCAAGATCAACTAATCAGGTTCATTTGATGGCTTTGATATATTATATAAAGAAACAAAATATGAAAAATCCAATATTTAACTAAATATTTGATGCAAAACAATAATAAAATAAGTAAATAACAACTCACCAATTCAAAATGGAATACACACATACTAACAGTGATAGAAAAACATGTTATTTTCTCATAAATTTAAAATGAGTGGTTAAAACTTGGTCACATATTGACTACATCTACACTCTTGTATAAATGACAAAGTCATTTTACATGTGATAAACTTTTGTATAAGTTATATTCATTTATGATTGATTGATTTTTGTTTGAATTTTTTTTATGAAAAGCTTATTTGAAATGACATTTAATTAAAATAATTGAGTCACACTTTCCGATTAATCATTTTGACTACACAAAAGCCAAATCACTCAAATTGTGTTACCAAAAGCCCCCTAAGATGAACTTGGCTTTCCATTAGACATGTATATTTAATTATTTCTATTCCATCAAAGAAAATGAGAGTTGATATTATATATAGTTGAAATTACTACCGTATACATTGAGACAGATCGAGCAAGGAACATACTCCTTCAGATCCATATCTGCTCATAAATTTTTTAGATACAAATATTAATATTCAAATTTAGATTGTAAAAATTTAAAATATCTTTAAAACCTTGCTACAAGAAAGGTGGAAAAACAAAAGTGAAATGATACACTCAGTCACATTCATCAATCAAAATTCACACATCAAGTGTTTTCATTTTTTTTTAAATTGTAAATATTATCTAATAAGGTATATGCTTTAACAAAAAGTGCATCTCGCTTCATTTCGAATTAAATGAATTCATTTTTAGTAAATATAAGAAAAAAATTTAATGAGGTACATACATCATCTAACGAGGCATATGTTTCACTGAAACTGTAACGAGATATATAGGTCTGTGTTTTGCACTAAGAAAAAAAATGAGTGTAGCAGCGCTCAATAAAAGAACAGCATAACCTGGTTGGGCTGGTTTGAGTGGGCCTTGCCCACAGTTTGTTAAGAGGTCCATGTTGGACCTAATTTTGTTGTTGGACTATTGTGTCATCCTGTCCTGGTCTTTATATGTAAGAAAAATGTAAAATTTTAATAAAAAATCATTTTACATTCAAATATCACAATTGTTTTTTAGAAATGCATGAAAGATATTTTAGGGATAATTGATGGTCTTAAATTCGAACTGCTGTCCTTTGAAGCATATAAATGTCTATTTTTGGGAACATCATGAAGATGGTGGGGGTGTGTCTCCACTGTTAGCTGTGTTTTGAATGTTTGACAGTAGGGTCCCTGATTATTATTTTATTCACATTCTGGCCCCCACATGGTGTTGTGGATGCTCAACTGTGAGAAAATTTTTATCTAATGAAATTGCGGTAGCAATATCTATATTTTTCAAACAAACTGTGCGGAAAAACCAACATATGCAAAACAAAAATAAAAAATTTATTGCCCTCCATAAGGTCACGCATGTGACAGGATCATATAAGCATAAGTTTATTTTGAATTTATATATTTCATGCAATAAAACATACGTTTACAAATATTATAATATATATTATTAATCACATCCAGCATATAAGTTTATGTACATTTTTCATGCTAACAACATAATGTATATATAAAAAACAGTTTAATTATCCTCATTTTTTTACTATATATACTTATTTCATATTATTTATAAAAAATACATTTATCAGACTAAATTCATGTCAAATATTTGCCGAATATAAACTTAAACTTAATTAGTGAGACATAAAGAAGAGTTCTCAGCCAATCTACAAAATCACAAGTGGGTTTTTACTCTGTCTAGCCTGGTTACATCTGACAACATTGTCCATGCATCAAGTCATTTACTTTAGGAAAATAAAGTGTCACCGTTGGAGATGTTACATAAAACATAACACACCCCCAAAGATTATTTGGGTTGACAAGGAAGATCTCAGTGACTACAAATTTATGTGACTACAAATTTATTATATTAAAAAAACCCTAATTCATATTACACAACTAATTCTCTCATTTACAGTGAAAGGAAAAGTTGTACCCAAACAAAAATCCTCCGATGAACTCTCTGGTGCCATCACCTGCATATCAAATACTTGAGTGGATATTAATACTATCTTTTGGTAGGTTAACAGATTTATCTCTTTTTCTTTGAGAATTTAAATCATACTCCTACATATAAGAGAAGATTTAACTATGTATAAAAAAAAAAATACCATTATAAACCTTACAAAACCAAGAAGAAAACTTTTACATCATTTCCTGATCTTTGCAAAGTGGGAAATATTTTGATATATTATTTTTTTAAGTCACACAACAAACCAATTACCAATACTAGAAGACTCACCATTAACATCAGACATCAAATCAAACCAATTCACAAACCCTAGAAAAGGGGTAAAAATGAGAGAGAAAACATGTATATTGGATTCCTACCATTATTATTGCTGAGAGGAGAAGATTTAATCAGGATAAAAAAGATAGATGTACAGAACATCCAAACCTTGGAACTCTTGCTGATCATATCACAAGTAGCAGTGCATTCAACATTTATAAGTGGACCCACCAAAAAAAAAAAAACATTTATAAGTGGCACCTCATCATCTCCTCCACCAAAAGCAGTCATCCCTTCATTTCTCTCTTCCTCTTCAACAAAAGACTTTTTGAGTGAATGACCATCACCATCATGATCATCATCATGCATGGCATGACCTTTGTCATGGCCATTGTTGCATGTGCATGGACTTGGACCTGAACATGCATCAGATGTCATCGAATCGTCATCGTCGTCGCCGTCGTTGATGGATGATGCAAAGTATCCAGTCCAGCTAGACTCATCATCATCATCATCATCATCATCATCATCACTGTATTCTGCTTCACTCTCGTAGGTCAGTGAGGAGTCAATTGAATCCATAGTTTCACTAATAAAAGCATGAATGGATGGAAAGCCAATTGGAACCCCTTATATAGGCTGTCACAAGAGTGTGATATCTTCAATTATTGTTAATCAAATGAAGGGGGTTAATTTGTGTTTATGAACATCCACAAAAACACCCACCATTGACTTGGTTGGAGACCTGGGATGATGCTCATTTATCTGTCATGTAATAATCAATTTTACTTTTAGTCTAATCTGTCGTCTTATATATATGCTTATAAAAACATAACCAAACATAAATAAGTCCGCTGGCTATCTCCATTTAGAACACCTATCTATGTCGGATAAGCTTATGTCGCACCTCAAACAAATGGTAAAATGTTATATATATATATATATATATATAGTGACAGCTCAATCATGTATCACTGTAGAGTGAAATTGAAAGATAAGCTTGAAGTATTGTGTATTCATGTATTATTGAAGATAGAATAGACTGCATGCATGCTAATAATGTGGCAATCAGAGTTGATGCTGACCATCAGAGCTATAGTTGAACTGTTTCATCAGAAGATAAGCCTACTAAGTATATTATTGGAGCAATATTGAACTGTTGCCATCAAAGTAGATGCAGACCGACTGCCAAAATGGTCCCCATATTTGCATTAATCCTCCGACATCCTAAAATCCAACATTCCGGCCGGCGAGGGAGTCCCCTTCGACGACTGGCACGGGACATCGGAACGGTACTCCTATTTGTGGATTGGTGTATACTTGAAGTAGGCCCCGTTTAAATCAGCGGTGGAACCCAGGATGGAAAAACTGATGAAGAGCCACCACGGATCCAAATGAGTTTTGCTTATGCAGTGGGTTCGTGTGGTTCCTTTATAATCACCTTGATGTTTGAGAAAACACTACACACAACAATGCTTCTGCACCAAATTTTAAACCACACAACCTCCTCCTCCCCCCTAATTATAGGAATGCCAGAGAATATTCCCGTCATTTATCTAAACAGGGGCCTTAATAGAATTTAATTTAAAATGTTCGTACAAAAAATGTTTAAAAGAGTTTCTAAATGGAGATTATATAATTTTAATGGGAATTTAATTTCTTCTTAAATGCTTAATCCATCATTGGTTAAAAAAATACAAGAATGTCATTTTTCTATACGTCAATTTTAGATAGGAACTGAAGTAATCTCTATGTTAGTCGATTAAAATATTATTTTATGTTATTTTATAAAGGTTATTTCAATTAACATTTTAATGAGAACTATAAATAACAATTTTTTTTAATTTCTAAAAAAAAAATAAAAAGACACATGAAAATATTTTTACCCTGCGTAGATTATTACCTGTCCTGATATATCTTCATGTTTGGTATTGTGTACAAAATAGGATTTGTTTTTCTGTATGCATTAAATCATAGAGTGCCAGGTTCAATGGGACTATAGATTTATTTTTGGAAAAAATCCATATAATCCCCTGAAATCTTGCCTAAATCCATATAACCCCCTGCAATCTTCATATATCCATATAATCCCCTGTAAACGTACCCAAAATCTATATAACCCCCTCCGTCCGTCTTCCATCAGCCGAGTTAACGGCGAAATTGAAAAAAATCCACATAACCCCTTGTAATCTGACCTAAATCCATATAACCCCCTGCAATCTTCATATATCCATATAACCCCCTGTAATCTTGAAAAAATCCGTATAACCCCATTTAATCTAAAAAAAATATTTTTAAAAATTCAAAAATAAAATTCAAAAATATAAATATAAAAAAAATTCCTCTTGCCATTTTTAAAATTTTAAAAATATTTTTTTCAAAAATTATCACATCTATCATATTACACACACATCTCTCATATTTATTTTCAAACACAAATAATTTATGCAGGGGTATAATTATCATTTAAAAAGTCATAAACTTTTATTCATCTCTTATTTACCATTTATCCTTATTTTATTCAAGGTGAATCAAACAATCAAAATATCAATTTTACGTTTTCTAATGAGAATAATAGAAAATACAACAAAATAAATATTTACAATCCATTAAATGTTAATGCATGTAAATGTTAATTTACTCTACTATTAATATGTCGGGGTACTGGTTATGAAATCACATGTCATTTATAATTAAAAAATTAGGAATAAAAAAAGGAATAAATAAAAAAAATTAAAGAATAAATAAAAAAAATTAGTCTATTATTAATAAAAAAATTTATTTTTTATTTTTTTTATTTTTAAAAATATTTTTTCTAGGTTACGTGGGGTTATATGGTTTTTTTCCAAAATTACAGGGGGTTATATGGATTTTTTTAAGATTACAAGGGGTTATATGGATATATGAAGATTACAGGGGGTTATATGGATATATGAAGATTGCAGGGGGTTATATGGATTTAGGTCAGATTACAGGGGGTTATATGGATTTTTTTCAATTTCGCCGTTGACTCGGCTGACGGAAGGCGGACGGAGGGGGTTATATGGATTTTGGGTATGTTTATAGGGGGTTATATAAATATATAAAGATTGCAGGGGGTTATATGGATTTAGGTAAGATTTCAGGGGGTTATATAGATTTTTCCCTTTTTTTTTTATCTGTTCTTCATGTAACTGTACCTTTGGCTTGCTTGGCTGGCCTTACTATTAATGTAAAGTACAACAATAGTGTCTTCATGTGACAGGTTTCAAAGGAGGGGATTGAATGAGATTATAAGATGAAGAGGTACACACATGTTGACATGTGCCTTGGAGTTGGACTGACAAGACCTAGCTGACCAAAAGGATTTATGAAGAGGGATGGAAGGTATGGTCCCTCTTTCAATCCTCTTCACATTCAATCCTCTTCATTGTGGTTTTTATTACATGTACCACAGCCATGCTTATGTAATATTATATTTTTTATAAGTGAAATGTAGTTATATTCAATTTCATAAGTGATAATAAACATGGTTGAATGGGATAAGAAAAAAATAAGAGTAAAACATAGATAAAACAATAAAGTATAGCACATAAATTATGTAATATTATATTGATGTGTGCCGTTGCAAAAATATTTTACCCTTCATGTATCTTTAGTCCCTCTTGAAATAGTGATAGAATTTATAACAAGGTATACATTTATTTAAACATAAATGAGTATAAATAATGATAAAGTGATTTTATATTTGATTGTGTTTTGAATTATTTTCGTTGATAAACGTAAGAATAAATGCTTTATTGTTTGGTAAAATGTGAATAAAGTATGAATAAAGATTTATAAAAGATAAAAAAATAATTATAGTTGATTTCACAGGTGATTTATAAGAGGTGATAACAGTTGATTTAACAGTGAGCCACATATTCATTAAGTAGAATAACCTAGTATAACTTTAATTCCAGTTATTGGTTGGAATTTGTAAATCAGTTTATTCTAGTATACTTTATCAGGGATTATCTGGGGTTTCTAAACACACCAAAAACCTTAGCCCCCGTTTGTTTTGAGTATAAGCCCTTTGATAATCTCGGATAACCCCATATAAGAATTTTGGTGTGTTTGTTTGCCCCGGATAGTCCTGATAAAGTATGCCAAAATAAACAGGTATAAAGTAGTATATGGATTCTAATCAACCCCTAGAATTAAAGTTATCCTAGGTTATTCCACCCAAAGAATATGTGGGCCTACTGTCAAATCAACTGTCATCACCTCTTATAAATTACCTGTCAAATCAACTATCATTATTTTTTTACCTTTTTAAATCCTTATCTATACTTTATTTATATTTTATCCAAACAACAAAATATTTATCCTTACGTTTACTAATGAGAATAATTCAAAATACAACCAAACACAAAATCACTTTATTCTTATTTATATTCACTTATGCTTTTATAAATATATACTCTGTCATAAATCATATTCTCGTTCCAAACAGGAGCTTATCCGGGGTAATCCGAGGTTATCCGATGATTTATTCCCAAAACAAACGGGGGCTTAGTTAAGCTAGATTACTATGATAAGGTGGTAATTTGCCATCTAGTTTGTACTTTTAATTAGCTCATCCTTAGCTGAGGACTTGAGGTTGGTTATCAAGAGGTACTGAGTGTATAATCTTTTATAAAAATAATGTGAGGGATAGTTCAATGGCTCAGTCTATACATATTTTAATTTTTAATAAATAATAAATTTTATTTAATGAGTGTTTTGATAAAAAGTTTATATCGCTCTATAATAAATTTGTCTCTCTCAATAACAAATTGAATAGATTTGTTTTTAACAAATATAAAAATATTTAAAAGGTATACATCTTACCTATAAAACATAGGTGTACATATTTTGTTGGAATACTGTGGAGGTATATGGACTATTCAAACAATTTGCATGTAATAATGCTCATTTTAAAAATATTATATCATTGTTTGTGTAACACAATGTATCCCCAATATGACTGCGTGCGATTATTAAAACATTAAGCATGTCTAGACGAGAGTAAACCCCAATATATGTTCAAGATATCATCTCAAGTCTCTCGACAATTATCTACCAAAAAATGCTCCCAATTTTAAGGGTCATTGACTACCAATGGTAAAAAAATGTCTTAACAAGTATGCATACCATTATAAAATAGAATTTTTTGAAGTAAAATTATAGGCATATTTATTTTATTGAAAATAATAAAATAGAAAATGTCTGAACAGTAGATGAGAGGAACAGAGAAAAAATAAAGTAAATACAAGATAAAAGAAAACCACGAGGACCGTTGACGACGTCCGGTAGATAAGGTATTTGACCAAAGCACTCCCGCAACTCTATTCTACTCTCAAAAACTCATTAACGACAAGGATGTGAGTCACCCCCGCAACCCAACACCCCACTCGAAAAAGACAATGTCTTTTTTGTTTTATAAAATAAAATTGTGTATTAGAGTTTATTTATATCAATGGATTAAATATATTTACATTCATTTCTATAAATGTCATACATATCCCAAAATTATCACATCTAAGGCGGGCTCTCATATATATTATAAAAAACACAAACGATATATTGATATAATAACATAATTGTCATTTAAAATTTATATTTATCTCTTATCCACAATTAATTTATTTTTAATTTTTCAAATGATAGTCAAATTAAGAAAAACACATAATTTATCATGATATAATAATAAGAGGAGAATGACTCTAGAAGTGTTCCCAAACTAGGCAAAAATATTTTTGTAAGGGTACACATTAAAAAAAGGTTTTTTATTTTTAACTCCCCATAAATCATAGTATTTAGTGATGAATCTTTTACTTCTTCGTATTTTAGTTTTAATTTTTAAATTTATAGGATATGTTCCTTTTTAGTCTGGATAGGTCCCTCCTAGAGACTAAAAATGAATTATTCTTTAAATCTGGGGACTAAAAACAAAATATGAAGAAGTGAGGGATCGATCACTAAATACTATGATATGTGGGAACTTAAAAATAAAAACCTGTGGACTTATTTTTACACATGCACATCTACATCATGAGGGACCACCATGGCATTGATGATCTTGTGAACTTGTTTCATGGTCTGTACTAATGTGTAATGAATGTGGACTGTTTAGTTGGGTTGTCCATGCACAGTGCAAAGGAGTGGGGTTTTGTTATTCAGTTTGCTATTCTATGTACATATGTATCGGAACACACTGTTACATAGCAAATTTAAGGGTCCTCTCTTCAGTCAACTACAAGGGGGTGTATTGTTTTAACAACACCCCAACCCCCCCCCCCCCCCTTCCAAATTTTAAGTGATCCAAAATCCCAATATAGCTATAGATTATTCTTGTTAAACAAACAATATTTTATCCTTTATTCCTCCTTATCCACCTCTATTCCTTGCTTATTTCACTATTCAAACAGGGTCTCTGGCTGTAGTTCTAACCATTGCATGTATGTTTATAAAAAAAAACTAAAATATGCATGTATTCCAACTAATTGCATGATAACACCTTGTATTTGGGTATAACATATTGTTATTCGTCCACTATAGCTATATTGGACTAGATAAATATGTAAAATTTTGTTTAGTTGTCTTTACTATTGTTTTCATTCGATATTAAAAAGTGAATTTTTGGTTATTTGGTCCACCTTCGATAAAGTGATGATAAATGATAGATAAAAGATAATAAGAGTATATGATTTTTTAAAAGACATTTATACCCCTGCATAAATTGTTTGTGCTTGGGAATTAGTGTAAAAAATGTGTGTGTGATATGATAGATGTGACATATTTTTCTAATATATCTGTGAGAGTGGCATGTGAGAATTTTTTTTAAATTTTGATAAACAATTCTAACATCTCAAATAATAGTTATTAAACATATTCCAAACTATCTAGACACAGTTATCAAATTTTATTATCCCAAAATGATAACAAACTATAAAAAGCTTATACCTATAAAAAGTTAACTGTTTTTTCTAACATGAAGAATGTTAGACTCAGTCACATGCACCAACCAAAACTCAGACCTTACATATTTTCATTTTTTCAAAAATAATAAAATCTATTTAATGAGGTGTATGTTTTGATAAAAAATGCATATCGCTCAATTTCAAATTGAATGAACCCATTTTTAATAAGTATAAAAAAAATATTTAATAAGATATATATAATAACATGATATATGTTTTCATTAGATTTTTTACATGATATATATGACTTTGTTTTAAAAAAAAAAAAAAAATTTGAGCGTAACCGAACTCTTCTAACATTATATTATCATAACAATTTTTTGAGTAGTTGGGTAATTCGAGAGCTGCAAAATGTTGGGCCGTCGTTTTAAATTTGCATGCCTTTGTCGAGGGCCGAGTAAAACAGCTTCTCAAACACAAAATACCCTACAATGCTTATTTATTTATTTATTATTATTGAAAACGTAGACGTCATATTTTTGTCTGGATGCAACAATAATATTAATTAGGCGGTGTTTTTTACGGTAGAATCCGTCTTAGGGTGCGTTTGGTTGCGCGATTGCGCTGCGATTGCGATTACAGAAAGCTGCGTTTGCAATCGTGCAACCAAACAGTTTTGTAATCGCAGTTTTAAACCCAGCGATTGCAGGCAAATAGCGGCCAAAAGCTGCGATTTCAAAAAGCTGAGAAAGTGAGCTTCCTGCAGAATCAGGTTTGCAATCGCAGATTCCTGCAGAATCAGTTTTGCAATCGCGCAACCAAACGCACCCTTATTGTGGATTCAAACAGGGAGTAGCATTCAAGACCACAGCATCACTGACGGAGCAGGAATTCACTTCAGAGGGGCTACTTTCAATTAAAATTTTTAACTTTTTTTTTCTAAAAAACTCAAATTACAAGGGATGAACAAAAATAAAAAAATAATTACACTCTTTACAATAATTCAAGGATAAAAAGTAAAGTCATTGAAACTCATTTATAGTTTCAACAAATCCAGTGGCGGATCCAGGGGAGGGGGGGTTGGGCCCGGGCCCCCTAAGTCCCAAACCACGTTATGGTGTATAATAGTTTTTTTGTCTCTTGGTTTCAATTGATGGGTTTGCTACGTGAAAATTTTGTATGGTAATTTTGTATTTTCTATGTGATACATTAGCTAAAACAAAATTAAAATAAAAAGAGTCCGGGTGGATCAAAGTCCTCGAATTGATGAGTGGAGTTTAGAATTAAAAACAAATTATATTCAATTCTATGCAATCAGCAAACATATATTTGAAAATTTTAAGTGTATACCAATATAATAGAGTCTGATATACTCAATCTATTTTATAACTTCATTTCATATAATGCACTATCATAATATATAACTCAATTTTTTTTTTAATTTTTTTATCATGAAAAAAATACATTAATGTATCTCAGTATATACTTCATTTCATATAACAGCATAAATTCAAAGAGTGAGTGTATGATTTAAAAACAAAAATAAAACGGGATGAACTGTAATTGGGGCTGCAATCGGAGTTGCTTGTATCTTTTTCTATATAATAAAATATTCCAAACGTTTATGGAAAATAAAATACATGCTCATATAAAATAAATGTTTATATTAATTTATGGTTTCTATGATTGTATATGAAGATAGTGAAATATATAATGAGTTTGTCAATTTTATATATTGTGTTAGATATGACGATGCAAATAAGACTGTAAAATCGATTGAGTGTATAAATGCCAATTTTTAAGATTTGTAGTCGTGGGATTTTAAAAAAAAAGTGAAAAGTTTTCTTCTCAAGGGCATTAGTATATGGTTTTGAAGTGTTGAAAAATCATTGATTTTTTTTTTGTGATTTTTGTTTATTTTTAATTTTTTATAATTGATATGTAAATTATTTCATATCACTAAATATAGTAAAAAAGAAAAAACTTTCGATCTGAGTTATCATTACTCGATCGAAGGACTTGAACATTATCCGACTGTATTAATTTTATTTTAATTTTATATATTTATAATTTATTTTTATCTTACTATAAGTATCTTGGTTCTCCAGCCCCCCTCTTACTTTAATTCCTGGTTCTGCCCAAATCCATATAATATAAAGATATATATATTCATGAAGTACAAAAGAGGACCAAGCCAAATATTCTATGGTGTATACAAAAAAAGAGACCAATTACACCTTTTACAATAATTAAACTAGAATTATAAGGTGTGTAAAAAAAAATGACTAGTTACAACACCCTTTACAATAGTTCAATATTACAAAAAGTATAATAAGTGATCTACATTTCTAATAAATTTTTTATTTGGCATCTTTACAATTGACCTTGACGAGTTTTCATGCTTTGGAAGCGTTGAATGATAGCCTCGTTGTCAATGTTCTTAAATATATTTTTCTCTATGTATTCAATCAGGCCATCATTCATCCATTCACCCATGCAATTGCGTAATCGATTCTTTACAATTTTCATAGTTGAAAATGCTCTCTCAACACTAGCAGTCGCAACCGGTAGAATCAATGCTAAAGTCACAAGCAAGTAAGCTAATGGATATATTATGTCTCTCCCAATTTTGACCATTGTTTTAGCTAGATCACCAATACCCTTTAATCTTGAAAACTCTTCGGCTGAGCGCACATCAACAATATAATTATCAAGTTGATCATACAATAGCATAAGCTCTAATGAAGAAAATTCATTAGTATAAAATTGGGCATTTGAGGGTGCTATTGAGTTGGGACGAAGAGGACTTATTTGGGTGCATCGAATAAGACAACTGTGGATCATTTTCAAAAAAAATTTGGTGAACCGTGGACTTTAGTCACTTGAAGATTGAAGTTAGGATGTTTTGGGTAATTTTAAAAATAAGTTAGAGTCTTTAAGTCATTTTGGTTATATATAAATTAAAAATAAAAAAAATCTAAGTGGGGGCAGCTGCCCCCACTGGCCCTAACGTGGGTCCGCCCTTGATCACTGCTATTTTTGATTTGTACGTGACATTATCCAACTAACAATGGCAGCATGCTCTAAAGGGAGGACTTGCATTTGGTTTAATCACAACATAGTGAGGTTACATGCACTGTTGGTTAGAAGTAGAGAAATCTGAGTGATGGGCGATGTTATACTGATCATTTTTTTTACAGATCAAAATGTAATTCTCTATGCCTTGTAAGAAATCTAGTAAAACATATACATCATTAGATGTTTATATAATTTGTTAAAAATATTTCTCACATTTACTAAAAATGACTGCATTCAATTCGAAATGGAGCGATATACACTTTTATTAAAACATATACTTTATTTGATGATGTTTATTATTTAAAAAAAAACATGTATAGTCAAAGTTTTAAACTGTAAATATGATTGAGTCTAATATTTTCCATGTTAAAGAGAGAAATCTTCATATTCACTAATAGTGGAGGTTACAACTAGGTCAAGCACACAATCACAACCAGTGAAGCCCAAACATGATATATTTAAAAAGCGTTAGGGACAATTCGTTGGATAGTTCAACACATGCATGTTTTAATTTGTTTAAGAAATATAGTAAATGATATGTAATTAAAAATATACTTTTATAAAAATATACATGCATTCATCAGTTTCATGGTGTACTGAATGATCTCATTGAATTAAGATCATGAAAAAAAATACTAACCAAACCATCGATAGATGACTATCGAAGCATATATATCGGCTGTCTACAAGACTGTCCCCATGAACTCTTGTTTAAAATAACACTTATAAAAATTAACGAGAATCCAGACAAACAGAAATCAAAACTGTCTTTGTTCACAGTATATATCAAACCAATTTATCCCTTAAACTAAAAAAATACAATAAATAAATTTGTAGTACTGTAGTGTAATGTAAAATCAGAATTGCAGAGACGCGCACAATGCTCCACAGGAAGAAGATATCACATAATTGTTTCCCACATATGAACACAAATGTACATATAATTAATTTATACACAGTATACCTTAATATAGATATAGATAGATATACTTTATTAGCCTAAACATTTAGGATCTTCCAAAAAAAGGGTTCAAAAGGAAAAGCTCTGCAAGTCAAAGGAATCTTAAAGTTTTGTTACGAAGAGAGAATGGAATAATGGGAATCCTTAGATTCCACTTAGGGTTAAATCCCTTTATATAGACAAATGAATAGGAGTTACACGTGTAATGCACTACACACATAATGAGATAACACATATAATCTAACAGCCCCCCTCAAACTCACGGTGGATCATACAAAGTGAGTTTGCGAAGGAGAAACTGAAATCGAGGAACTGGATGTGACTTCGTAAAGAAATCAGCAAGCTGCTCGGCAGAGGAGATGTGCGGAAGCGATAATGTCTCTGCAAGAAAGTGCTGACGAACGAAGTGACAATCGATCTCAATGTGTTTGGTCCTCTCGTGAAAAATCGGATTACTGGCAATCTGAATAGCAGAGCGGTTATCACAATGAAGAGGAGTAGGACCAGTCATAGTAACTCCTAGGTCCACCAAGAGACGTCTAAGATGAACAATCTCCTTGGTGGTGATGGCCATGGCTCGATACTCAGCCTCAGTGCTGGATAGTGAAACAACCTCCTGTTTCTTGCTGCGCCAAGAAATGATGGAATCTCCAAGAAATATGCAGAACCCAGTGGTGGAGCGTCTAGTGGTCGGATCTCCAGCCCAATCAGCATCAGTGTAGGCCCTGAGAACCAGAGGTGAAGAGGATGACATATAGATCGATCTGGTGATAGTACCGCGTAAATATCTGAGAATACGCATAAGAGCACCATAATGCACTGATCGAGGAGCTGAGACAAACTGACTAACAATACTGACGGCATGAGCTATGTCAGGTCTAGTGATGCAAAGATACACAAGTTGACCAACAATCTGTCTGTACCGAGTTGGGTCTGGAAGGAGCTCACCATCTGTAGGACGAAGCTTCACATGAAGCTCAAGAGGAGTATCTGCACTGCGAGTATCTGAGAGGGCAGCGCGCTCGAGAATGTCAGCCGTATACTTCTGTTGAGAGAGCAGAATCCCACGATCACTCTGTGCAATCTCGAGACCAAGGAAGTAGCGAAGAGTGCCGAGATCTTTCATCTGAAACTGTCGACTGAGGTGATTCTTGACCAGAGTAATACCGGCGGAGTCATCGCCAGTGATAATCATGTCATCAACATATAGAAGAAGGATAACCCGGCCCTGCGATGAGGATCGCACAAACATAGAGTGGTCCTGAAAGCTCTCAACAAAACCAGCTGCCAGAATAACGCTGCGAAAACGCTCAAACCAGGCACGAGGAGCCTGTTTGAGACCATATATAGCCCGCCGAAGACGACAAACATGCTGAGGAGGAGTGCTGAGACCTGGAGGTGGTTGCATATAAACAACCTCAGATAAATCACCATGAAGAAAGGCATTCTTCACGTCCATCTGAAAGAGAGGCCAGCGACGAACAGCAGCAACTGCAAGAAGGGTGCGGACAGTAGTCATCTGAGCAACGGGAGCGAAGGTCTCCTCATAGTCAATGCCATACTCCTGTGTGAAACCTCTAGCAACAAGACGAGCCTTATGTCGTTCAATGGATCCATCAGGTCGATGTTTGATCTTGAAGATCCATTTACAACTGATAGGTGTAACGCCATCCGGAAGTGGAACAACATCCCAGGTCTGTGTTTGCTCAAACGCCTGAAACTCCTCATTCATGGCCTGCTGCCACTCAGGGTACTCAACTGCCTCTCGATAGGATCGGGGCTCACGATGGACATGGATAGCGGTGAGATAAGCCTGGAACTGTGGAGAATAGGTACTCACTGAAGCAAAGCCAAATCGGTCAGGTGGTCCAGAGTCAAAACTAAAGCGAGCAGGTGGATGACGCTCACGCTGAGGGTAGCGAGTCGAAGGACGAGGATCCACATCAGAGGGAGGTGCATCAGTCGTGGAAGGCGGAGTACCAGCGGAGTCATCTGTGGGAGAAGCAAGAGGAGACACAATAGGAGGAGAACTAGGAGAACCAGAGGAGTTGGCTGCAGGAGTGCTAAGAGGAGGCTCAGAGAGAGTAGAACTAGGAGTGGACTCAAGCACAACAGATGACCTGAGAAGAGGTAGAGACTCAATAGGGGAGGTCTGAACAGGAGAAGGCACAAAAGGAGAGGCCTGAACAGGAGAAGACAAAGGAGGAGAGACCTGAACAGGAGAAGGCACAGGAGGGGAGGAGGAGTGGGTTTTGTGGGTGGAGAAGAAAAATAGGGAACATCCTCGACAAATGACACATGATGAGCAATCCAAAAACGATCTCCAACAGGATCGTAGCAGCGATATCCCTTGTGTTCGAAACTAATCCCCAAGAATACACACTTGACTGACCGAGCGGCCAACTTGGTGCGTTGATGAGGAGGGAGAAGCACGAAACAAGTACATCCAAAAGTGCGAAGTCTGCTATAATCAGGTTTGGAGGAGTAAAGGCGCTCATGAGGAGTCATACCAGAGAGGACAGAAGAGGGAGTGATATTGATAAGATGAACAGATAGAAGAGCAGCCTCAGCCCAGAATGTGCCAGGGACTGAAGAAGAAAGTAAGAGGGAACGAGCGGTCTCAAGAATATGACGATGTTTTCTTTCAGCAACACCATTCTGCTCATGAGCATAAGGACATGATTGCTGAAAAAGGGTGCCATGAGATTGAAGAAGAGAACGCATCGTGGAAGAAATATATTCTCGAGCACAATCAGACCTAAAGATTTTGATACGAGTCTGAAACTGGGTGTGAATCATAGTGGTAAAAACTTCATATATTTTTGGGACCTCAGATCGATGACGCAATAAATAAATCCAGGTAAAACGAGAATAGTCATCAATAAAACTGATATAATACGAAAAACCACTCTTTGATGTGATATGAGAAGGACCCCAGATATCAGAATGAACAAGTTCAAATGGACTAGAGGACTGATGATTACTAGAATGGAATGGAGTAGCAACAGGTTTGGCCAATTTGCAACCCTCACAAACAGAAAGAGGAGAAAAGGAAACACGACCTAAATCACCAGATTGAATAAGATCTTTAAGTCGAGACTCAGAAACATGACCTAACCTTTTATGCCACAAATCAGCATCAGAGGTGACAGCGCCAGAGAAAGCTGAGGGATCGGGTACAGGAAGATGAAGATACTCCACATAATACAGTCCGCCAATCCTACGACCAACACCAATCCTCCGCCCTGAATGTGGATCCTGTACAAAACAACCAGAAGAGGTAAAGGTAACAGTGAAACCAGAATCACATAGGCGACTAATAGACACAAGATTCATGCAAAGGTCAGGAGCATGCAAAACAAATGGCAATGAAAGTCGGCCAGTAGGGTCAGAGGTGGTGGTGATCGATCCACACTGCGTGATGACCAAAGGAGAGCCATTAGCAGTATGAATCGAAGGTAGGTGGGAGGGTGCAGGGGAGCATGCAGTGAGGACAGAACTATCAGGTGTCATGTGATGTGAGGCACCCGAATCAAAGATCCAATAAACAGGAGTACCCGTAGTAGAAGAGAATGCAAAAGGAGTAGAAGAACCAGAAATAGGCTGCTGCAGAATCAGGTGGTCGAGACACTGACTGATCTGATCAGGCTGACCCATTTGTGGCTGAATGGAGTCAAGCGGAGTAGCAGTGGCAGCGGCAATAGGAGGAAGACGATGTCCATGTCTTCTCGGTCTATGACGCTTCTTAGCAGGTCTTCGTTTACGCGGTTTAAGGTGATCCATAGCAGGAGCAGCCCCCAAGATGCCCTCATAGATGAACGACGAAGAGGACTGAGGAGACGCCATAAAATAGTGGCCTTTTTTTTTTTTTTTGCTAAAGACTAAATAATGATGTCAGAGATGAAAAAAAAAAGATCAAAACGGACTCCGTGAACACCTGTTTTAGTGATTCGAAGTCTCGAGGCCGGGAGGCGGCAAAGGGCGACCGAAGGGCGGCAGAGGGTGGCCGAGGAAGCTGCAGGGCGATCGGAGATGACCAGAGGTGAAATCCGGATCGAGCCGTATCGGGTGATCGGGCCGGGTTTCCGGGTCGGGTCCCGGAACTGGGTCCGGAGCAGGTACCGGGTCGGGTCCCGGAACTGGGTCCGGAGCTGGTACCGGGTCGAGTCTCGGGATAAATTCGCGGGGGATCCTGGACAAATGTCTCGGGTTTCCGGAGCTGGTTCCGGGTCGGGTCTCGGGATGAATTCCCGGGGGATCCTGGACAAATTCCCGGGGGATGCTGTCCAGGACAGATTCCCGAGGGATCCGGGATGCTGTCCGGGACAGATTTCCGGGAGATCCGGGATGCTGTGCGGGACGGATTCCCTGGAGATCCGGGATGTGTCCGGGACAGATTTCTGGGAGACCCGGGAAGCTGTCCGGGACAGATTTCTGGGAGCCAGCCCAGATCCTACATGCGCGGGCAGGTTGCGGACGGGGCACCGGCAGGGCGCGGGAGGGCTGGGCAGCGCGCGGACGGGGCGCGGGCAGGCTTGGCGGCGCGCGGCAGGGGCGCTCGGGCAGATTCCCGGGCGCGGCAGGCAGGCGCTCGGGGTAGGTTCCCGGGCGCGGCAGGCAGGCGCTCGGGCAGGTTCCCGGGTGCGGCAGGGCAGGCGCTCGGGCAGGTTCCCGAGCGTGGCAGGGCAGGCGCTTCAGCAGCAGGGGCGCTCGCGGACAGGGCACGCGCGGCAGGGGCGCTCGGGCAGGTTCCCGGACGCGGCAGGCAGGCGCTCGGGGCAGGTTCCTGGGCGCCGCAGGCAGGCGCTCGGGCAGGTTCCCGGGCGCGGCTGGGCAGGCGCTCGGGCTGGTTCCCGAGCGCGGCAGGGCAGGCGCTTCAGCAGCAGGGGCGCTCGCGGACAGGGCGCGCGCGGCAGGGGCGCTCGGGCAGGTTCCCGGGCGCGGCAGGCAGGCGCTCGGGGCAGGTTCCCGGACGCGGCAGGGCAGGCACTCGGGCAGGTTCCCGGGCGCGCGCGGCAGAACTCGGCGCAGCAGGGGCGCGGCAACGGCAGGGTGCGGCTGGGTGGCACGGCGCGGCAGAGGCGGCACGACGACGATGACGACGGTGTCAGCGACGACAACGACGGCAATGAAGGATTCCAAAAAAAAAAAATTAGGGTTTGTGAGGTGGTGGCTCTGATACCATGTTACGAAGAGAGAATGGAATAATGGGAATCTTTAGATTCCACTTAGGTTAAATCCCTTTATATAGACAAATGAATAGAAGTTACACGTGTAATGCACTACACACATAATGAGATAACACATATAATCTAACAAGTTTATTCAAGGAAAATTAAACAGCATGCATATGCCTGAGTCAATGAAAATTAAAAATAATGGAACCTGAACCTGCTCTTAATATTAAAAATATGTTGAAGAATCAATGTCTGTTATTTTTAGAATAATGTTAAGCACATTTCACTGGATAATCTTGCGTCACGCATATTTTTTATTTTATTTTTAATTGTGAACCTCATCTAATAATGATGTATTGCATGGAATTTGTATATAAAAGTACAAAAATTATTAACGATATATATTGAGTTATTTACACTCACTCAATGACTATGAAATTAAATATATGAAGTGTTGTAAGATTGTCCAATGGAATAACAACCCTTTTATTTTTCATAACTAAAATAATAATGTTACATAAAATTTCTTTTTTGGATTTCAATTCTAGTCCAGACGCGTGTGAAGCTTCAGGTCCAATAATGTGCAAGATTCTTTGTAACTTTGGTTTCAACTAACCCCACCACATACTTCTCCATATGAAATTCATGTCATTTTTTTAAGGTAAGTAAATAAACCCCACAACCAGCCACACCCATTACAACGTAGAATATTTTTATTTAAGTACACTTCTGGTTTTAGTTTTGTTTATTTATATGGAAGCATGGTGATCACCATGACACCATATGCAGTACAGCCATGGTGACTTATATGAGCTATGAATGCATGCGATTAAACAAATGCTAATATTAATGTGTTACTCATGCTTGGCCACCAATTTTTTTGTTCGTTCAGTAGAGTTATGTTTTCGTTGTTTAAAGTGTCTAAAGATGTGCTTGTCATAAAATTATAACGTTTGCATTATCTTAAAATTAATGTGTATCGTGTTTGGGGTGAGACATAACAAGAGAATAAGGGTGAATAGAAGTGATCAAAATAAGAAAAAACTGTTTATTTTCAGAGAAAAGAATAAGTTCAATAAATATTCTAAGAGTGTTGAAATCGTTTGTCCATGTTTATTTATACTAATAGATAAAATATTCTTATGTGTCATTCTATAAAAAAAAATCACCTCACATAATCTTTCAAAAATTAAAATTATTTATGTTACATCGATCTATATATCACACATATCTCTCACATTTATTTTGAAATAAAAACAATTTGTACATGGATATAATTGTTTAAAAAATCATAAACTTCTATCAATCTCTTACCTAGCTACACTTATCCTCAATTATCCAAAGTAAATCAAATGATAAAAAGATCACTTTTATGTTTTCCAATTATTTATTCTTTGCATATATTGTTATCAATCATGATATAATTATCTGGGACGAATAACTCTACGTCACACCCAAACAGAGGGTTTAATTTGGTTTTTCAGCGTGACCAACTCATATTCGAGCATGATCGTTCGAATTATAAAAGGGGGACTAATCAGAAACTTTTCAACCACTCTGAAATAGTTTTTTTATTTTAAAATAAATTTTCAGTGAAAGTAATAATGGTGATGGTGGAGATTGAGCAGGAGACATTGGAACCTGAATGATGAAGAATCGTGCATTGGTAGTGAGAGTACTGTTGAAACTCAAGATGCTCAGGCTTCTGCAATCTCTATACAAAGTGGCCACAAGAAGGTACTCTTTTTTCTTCTTCTTTTTTTTTTTCCTGAAATGAGGGTTCATTGTATTTCAAATTTTATAGAATATTTAATATGTGTGGAAGACTTTATTATCATTTTTTGGTGATCCCTTTTGAAGAAAAAAAAGTTGTTGTACCACAAGTGTTTTGATACACCAGACCTTGAAAAACACCTTCTGATCATATACACTTATTTGGATTATATATGCACTTTAAAAATAAAGGAGAAAAATCTATCAAAATGCATGTGATTTCAGACGAAGTCTCTAACATTTTTTGGGTGATTTTTAGGACGAGAAGTATTATTAGGACGAGAAGAATCTCATCGTTTCAACCACACATCCAAACATAGCCAGCCTAAGACCTCTAAGGTGGTTTTTGTAGGTGGAATATTTGCGCTATACTCATTGATATGCCGCCACACGAAGCTGAGATTGATACCGAGCCGGCGAGTGGAGGAGGACGGGGAAGTAATCCCGAACTTTGATCTAGAGCAGCCCAGCAACAGAGTGAGACGAGCTACAAAAGTGAAAGCTGCCTTAGAGAAAAGTGGCTTCTTCAAGTACTTCCTTCTCATGGTCACAATGCTGGGTACATCCATGGTCATTGGTGATGGAGTTCTCACTCCTTGCATTTCAGGTTTTACATGACCAAACCTTATTTTATAACATTATTGATGAAAGTTTGAATTTTTTTTTTGGGTATTTCTATTGGTCTTTTTGTGACATTTTGAATGTGTTGTGTACATGGTCATTGCAGTGTTATCAGCTGTTGGAGGAATAAAGGGAGCAGTGAATGGATTGACTAAAGGCAGGAACTCAGTAACCTCAAAATGCATATAATGGAATTGAATGAGAATAAGGAGGAATATGAAGAAATAAGCTTAAAAAATTATTTATTTGTAGAGAATAGGTGGGTATAGCTAGAATTAATATTCCATATCCTCTCAAAGCTCACATATCAAATCACCGGTCATCAGTTCTTATAATTCAACAGCCCACATTTCAAATCTTTTTCAGTCTAACAAATATATAAGCATTGGATGTGATTTCAGCTTTGATTATTATAATAGATAAGATTGTCTGGATATCGATGGCCATCTTGATTGTTCTATTCGCCATTCAAAGATTTGGGACGCATAGAGTTGGATTCGTATGTGCGCCTGTGGTCTTCATGTGGTTCCTCTGTAACGGTGCGATTGGTATCTGCAACATCTCACAGTATGACCCGCAGGTCCTGATGCAAATTAATTTAGATACTTTTAATCATTAGATATTTATTAAGTTTTTTTTTCTTTTATGGAATTGAAAATAAGTTGGCTAAGATTTTTTATATGCGCACGGATAAAATATTACTAGTTTTCTTTCGTTAGCGTGAAAATAAAATTAATAAATAATATGACATGATAGTGAATTAGGATAAAAAATTCCGCCAACAATAAAATAAAATAAAATAATATGATCATCAAAGCCTTTTAATTCCAATGAATTCTTTTTAAAAATAAAATAGAATAAAATAAGTGGACCCCACCCACATCACTAGCTATAACCCACAAATAATATGATATATTAATAAATACCAATGATTAATCCACCAAGAAAATAAAAAAAAATTAAAATATAAATATTCATGGATGACAATAGTTATCTAAAAATCATTTAAAATGTAATAAGATTCGGTGAATAAATTATATAAATTTTTTTTAATTAATTTTAACTAATTTGTTGAAAAATATGGTTATATATAAAATTTATAAAATATATTATTTATTTGAAATCTTAAGATAAAATTTGATAGTGGTTTAGAATAAGAATGAGTTTTAATAAATTTGTATAGATAAAAATGTACAAAAACGTTACATTTACCAGTTGAAAAGTTGAATACACTCGTGGTTAGTATAACATATGGAAGTTTTAGTTTTGATTTACATCTCTCATATTTTGAGATTTGTTTAAAAAGGTATATATTTTGAGGTTTTTTGTATTTTAATGACTAACCGGACTGCATCAGGTGATGAAGGCCATTAATCCCCAATACATTGTAGAATACTTTATGAGGAACAAAAAACAAGCATGGATTTCCCTTGGTGGTGTTGTCCTGTGCATCACAGGTTCGCATATATAATAATCTTTCTTATTATATGCATGCATGCATGCAACCATATATCAGTATAATATGTGATACTTATGATTGTTTACTGATTAGCTTTATATGATTAATTTATGTGCAAAACAGGCTCAGAAGCACTGTTTGCAGATGTGGGGCATTTCACTGTTTGTCTGTTCAAATCAGCTTGTGCTTTGTAGCTTATCCTTCTCTCATATTAGCTTACACAGGACAAGCTTCATATTTGCGCCACAACTAGGCCTGTCAACGGGTCGCGGGTCGACCCGGACCCGACCCGATAGAAGGCATAAATACCCGACCCGAAGGACCCGACAATGAAAACGGGTCGGGTCTGGGTCCACCCCGACCCGATCCTATGGACCCGATTGACCTAACCCAAATACTTTGTGATTTTTTTTATTTATGATCCAACCCAACATTTATGATCCAACCAACATTTATAACTAAATATTGAATACTCATTTAAAATTTTAAGCATTTGAAATATTTTTACAATCTTTTGACTTCACGTAAAAGCGTAATAATCTAAACCGTATTCCAAATGTCATCTTATTAAACATTAAAAAATCAAAATAGTGAAAAACTATTTATAATATATTACACTCTATTGAAAAGAAATAAAAATGAAGCCATTGTAGGCCTTTAAGAAGTTTATCAATCTCTCTTTGTTTGACCTACTTTTGTTAATGGGTCGACCCGACCCGACCCGACCCAACCCGAGACCCAATGTGGACCCGACCCAAAGGACCCGACAATCAAACGGGTCGGGTCCGGGTCCACCCCGACCCGACCCGGACCCGACCCGTTGACAGGCCTAGCCACAACATGAACAACGTTGGTGATACATTCTACAAATCCATACCTGGTATTATATTACTAGTTTTCTTTCGTTAGCGTGAAAATAAAATTAATAAATAATATGACATGATAGTGAATTAGGATAAAAAATTCCGCCAACAACAAAATAAAATAAAATAATATGATCATCAAAGCCTTTTAATTCCAATGAATTCTTTTTAAAAATAAAATAGAATAAAATAAGTGGACCCCACCCACATCACTAGCTATAACCCACAAATAATATGATATATTAATAAATACCAATAATTAATCCACCAAGAAAATAATAAAAATAATAAAATATAAATATTCATTGATGACAATTGTTATCTAAAAATCATTTAAAATGTAATAAGATTGGGTAAATAAGTAATATAGATTCTTTTTTAATTAATTTTAACTAATTTGTTGAAAAATATGGTTATATATAAAATTTATAAAATATATTATTTATTTGATATCTTAAGATAAAATTTGATAGTGGTTTAGAATAAGAATGAGTTTTAATAAATATGTATAGATAAAAATGTACAAAAACGTTACATTTACCTGTTGAAAAGTTGAATACACTCGTAATTAGTATAACATATGGAAGTTTTAGTTTTACTTTACATCTCTCATATTTGAGGTTTGTTTAAAAAGTATATATTTTGAGGTTTTTTGTATTTTAATGACTAACCGGACTGCATCAGGTGATGAAGGCCATTAATCCCCAATACATTGTAGAATACTTTATGAGGAACAAAAAACAAGCATGGATTTCCCTTGGTGGTGTTGTCCTGTGCATCACAGGTTCGCATATATAATAATCTTTCTTATTATATGCATGCATGCTTGCAACCATATATCAGTATAATATGTGATACTTATGATTGTTTACTGATTAGCTTTATATGATCAATTTATGTGCAAAACAGGCTCAGAAGCACTGTGCAGATGTGGGGCATTTCACTGTTCGTTCTGTTCAAATCAGTTTGTGCTTTGTAGCTTATCCTTCTCTCATATTAGCATACACAGGACAAGCTTCATATTTGCGCCACAACATGAACAACGCTGGTGATTCCTTCTACAAATCCATACCTGGTATTATATTGCTTAATCACTCATAAACTTGAACACACAAATTATTGAAACTTATTATATGTCATTAAATATAGACTTAACTAAAACAGTGAAATACACCATTAAATAAAAAAATAACTTAATAAAAATATTCCACTAATAAAAGATGATTATTATCACTCTAAATAGAGAGATTTGCCAAAAATAATAAATATTCTATTTTGATGAAATATTTTTAGAATAAAATATCATGCAATAATTTCTTTTCAAATATGTGTAGGAGCGTTGTACTGGCCTATGTTTGTTGTGGCGGTGTTAACTGCAATCATCGCCAGTCAGGCAATGATATCAGGCACATTCTCTGTCATCCAACAATCCCTCTAGCTCAATTGCTTCCCAAAGGTGAAGATCTTACGCACATCATTGAAGTATGGAGGACATATATATATACCACAGGTTAATTTTCTTCTCATGTTGGCGTGGTTGGGCGTCACCGCCGGATTCAAAACTCCCCAAAAAATAGGCAATGCTTATGGTAATTAATTTTTATTGTCTTGTTTATATTAATTTGTGTATGATCAACTAGTATTAAATGGTCATAACAACACAATCATTCATCATGTATATAAAGTTTATTTGATCAAAATGTTTCCCGTGGGGGCAATCATCGCGTAAGATAACATTTTTTTCCAACCCATACATAAGGCCCCACTTGGTAACACAATTGGAGGGTTGATTCTGCTTTTAATTAAGGAGAAAGTTCAAACGTGTTACCAAATAGAGTTTAGGAAGCCAACTTAATTAAAAAGTTAATTACAGTTTTTAGTGTAAAAGGGTTGTTTTTTAAAAAGCGCAAAAAATACGTTTTTCAGTAATCAAAGTCTATTTAAGCCACTTTATTCAAAATCTTATTTTTCAAATATGCTTCCACACGGGCCAGATCAACTGCCTAAAATCATTTTAATTAACAAGAGAAACTCTTTTTCACTTACATAGTTACATATAAGATCCATATTTGTAACATAAAAATCTACATTCACATATTAGAGGTGCAATGTAATTTGGTTCGATCCAAATAGATTAATATTTATTTAATTTGGTTCATAAACCAATGTAATTTGCTTCAATTTATTTTCACATTCTAAAAAATTAAATCAAACTGAAACTCTCCATCCTAGCTATTCTTGTAACTAATGTTCACTCAATTCGATTCAGTTGAATCTGACACAAAATCGAATCAAACCGAACGAATTACACCCCTGCTGATCTTGCAGGTATCGCGGTCATGTTTGTGATGACCCTTACATCATCATTGCTGGTGTTGATCATGTTCATGATATGGAAATCTCACATGATCCTCATCGTTGCTTACATACTAATATTTGGCTTTGTTGAGCTCTCCTACCTGAGCTCGGTCCTCTACAAGTTCAATGAAGGCGGCTACCTCCCACTAGCCTTCGCGGCTCTCCTCCTCACGACCATGCTCGTCTCTCACTACGCCCACCTCATGAAACACATCTACCACTCCCATCACAGACTCGCCCGCCCCGACCGCCTTTCGGGCCTCCTCGCATCCTCCGTGTGCGCGCCCGGGATCGCGATCTTCCACTCTGAGACCGTCGTTGATGATGACGACGACGTTCCAGCCGAATTCGAACGGTACGTTGAGAGCGCGCCCGCAGTTCACTCGGTGGTAGTCTTCGTTTTTATCGAGTCGCGGCCGGTGGGGAAGGTCGTCTCGCCGGAGGAGCGGTTCGTGTTTCGGAGGGTTGGCCATCCGGAGGAGATGTCGGTGTTCCGGTGCGTGGCGAGATATCTATTACTTATTTATTAAAATGTGTTAGATTACATTATTCTTTCTTTCTTAAAGTCTAACAAAAAGGAAAGTGACTCATTTTTTATTTATTTGGATCGAGCCAGCTACGTGTATTTGGCTGGTGTATAGTACTCTACATAAATATTTTGATTGGACAAATATATTAGATATAATAGTAGATATTTTGTTGACTGTTTAAACTTTTCTGAGCTATAGATTATGTTGATGGATTTTGGTGGTATGCTTTTGTTAGGATTCAGAATGACGCCCAGAAGGAGGAGTGGTGCTCCTTCGAGGTGGCGTTGGTTCAGAGACTGGTGGAGTTCGTTTGGAAGGAGAGAGGAGACAGCGATGTTGGAGAGGCGGAGAGGGAGGTGAGGAAGATCAAGAAGGCGGCGAGGGCGGCGGTGGTTCACTTGGTAGGGGAGAGTGAGGTTATGGCTAAGAAGGAGTCGAGCATGTTGAAGAGGGTGGTGATAAACTATGCATATTATTTCCTGAGGAGGAATCTGAGGGAGGAGAATGAAGTGGTGCTGATTGGCATTCCTTATGGGCGTCTGTTGAAGGTGGGGATGACTTATGAAGTTTGAATTCTTGTTGGTTTGAGAGCTGAAACAAAACATGAGAAAATATAGTACTATACATAAAAAGTTTCTATAAAAAAAATACTATACATAAAAAAAAGTTTACAAGCGAAAATGACATACAAAAAAGTTGTGGGTTAAATAGGCTAGATGATTGCATTGTATGTGGTTTGCCAATGTAGAGGGGATGTTTTCGGAGTTGAATGAATTGTTCTTTAATGGAAAATGTTACACTCAAATTTTTTTAATAATCCAAAACGCACGTTTTATTATTTTTTTAGGGGAAATCTGATGCTCGGAATCCATATAGAGTCTTTGTGTTGTTTAATAAAAATTTATCAAACCAACTCCATGAAAATGTGATCATCATTTGTGATGTTAATTAACAATTTAAGAAATAGAAAAAATTCAAAAGACAAAAATAGATAAGTTTCAAAACACACCCAAACAAAATTAAAAAGAAAATCAAAACAAGATGACAAATCCTAATAAAATAGAAAATAATATATAGTTCTTGGAACAGGGGCCGTCGGGAGAAAAAAAAAGTTCCCCATAACATACATAAAATCTAAAGCAATAGTAATGCAAAAGCCATGAAAATTAAAATTACAAGTTCAAACTCACCAATTCATAAATACATCAAAAAACAAAAAAAATTCTAACCATCATGAACAAGTGGGACCGGCACGGCCAAGTAGGCGGCGTGGTCGTCTCCGGGCATGACGACGACGACAATCGGTCGTCCGGCGTCCTCGGGGACCACCACCGGTGGATCTCCGGGCGCTTGTTGACGCGGGGACGGCTTCAGGGAGGAGCAAAAGAGGATGATCAAGGCGACGGCGTTGAGGAGGACGAGCCCGGAGATGCCTAGGAAGACATACGACACCGGACTGTGCCAGTTCCGGAGGCCGCCATCGCCGGAGCTCGACGTGCTTGACTCAGGTGTCATATCTCACTCTGGTACTTTTTGTTTGTTTTTTATATGTTTTGGGTTAAAAAAACTCTCTGATGCTCATCCAAACCTTACAACAACTAACTACAAGAGCATCGTTGCACTGTTTTAAAATATTATAAGGGTATTTTTGTCATCTTGAATATTTTAAGAGTGTATATGTAACAAACCCTATAAAGCATATTGATGTATAGTCACGTTTACGGCCACATCTGCAATTTCAATCAAACTTTAGTATTATTCTTCAAATATATATATATAGGAGTCGTGATATTATACGGTCGTACGGTCGGTGCGGTCGCGATCACGGGTCCATCGCATCGGACGGTCAGGTGCGATTCACGTCGACCGTTGGATGCGATGGACCCGCGATCGGACGGCCCTCTATCGCGACCGCACAACCGCATATTATCGAAATATATATATATACACACGCGCGCGCGCGCGCGAGCGATTAGGTGCGGCGAGCGGTGGGTGCGGCCGCGACGTGGGTCGTTCAATCGCGGGTCCATCGCATCCGACGGTCGACGTGAATCACACTCGACCGTCCGGGTGCGGCAGCGATCACGGATCCATCACATCGGACTAAGTCTGTCAATTATCCAAAAAAATATCCGCATCTGATCCGAATCTGTATCCGAAAATGCAGAAAATATCCGATATCCGAAAAATCTGTATCCATATCCGAAAAAATAATCCGTATCCGAAAATTTTCGGATCGTATACGGATATACCCCTATCCGATCCGAAAAATATCCGTATCCGATGGCATTAAAAAAATGTTAATATTAGTATTTAATATCTACCATTGGATTTTGATCAAGTGGCTCACATTCTTTCTAATGGTTGTAAAGTTAGAACTTATGTTCGTGAATTTTTAATTTTAAGTCAATTTTTGAACTTTAAATGAAAATTTGTTATGTTTAATTATTTATTTATTCTTTCTAATGGTTGTAAAGTTAGGACTTGTGTTTATGAATTTTTAATTTTAAGTCAATTTTTAAACTTTAAATGAAAATTTGTTATATTTAATAATTTATTTATTTATTTCGGATATTTCAGATAATTATCGAATTCGTATCCGAAATTTTGGATCGGATACGGATACATTTTTAAATATCCATCGGATACGGATATAAAAAAAATTTCGGATACGGATATAACCATATCCGCTCCGTATCCGGTCCGTTGATAGGCTTACATCGGACAGTCGGGTGCGATTCACATCGACCGTCGCATGCGATGGACCCGCGATCGAACGGCCCACGTCGCGGTCGCACCCGCCGTTCGCCGCACGTAATCGCCCGTGTGTGTGTGTGTGTATATATATATATATATATATAGAGAGAGAGAGAGAGAGAGAGAGAGAGAAGGTGTAAGACATCGACTAATTTGACAATTCTAGTATGGAAAAAAGAATTTTGTTTTCATAAGAATACAATTATGATAGATTCTATAAAAGCAAAAAAAATTATCAGGGATATTCAGAATTGAACATCGTAATAGAATATTTGAAAAGTAATTTATCTGAGTATGAGATCAATGAGAACGAAACACAACAGAATTTTTCAAAGTACTTAGGGTGGTGTGTTTGATTGCGTGATTGCAGGAGTGATTCGGTTAGAATCTGGGTTTTAAAACTGATTCTGTAGGAAACTCACCCCCCCCCCCTCAAGCCTTTTGAAATCCCAGCTTTTCTGCAAGAATCTGCCTGTAAGAAGTTGTTCCAATAAAACTATTTAGTTAAGAAGTAGCTTCCTACATAAGCAAAAGCTATGTAATCACGCAACCTACCTAAGAGATTATGAATTAAAATGTCCCCACTTAAGAGGAGGTACGTGCAAATTAAATATATAAAGCAAAAGCTAATTCTCACTTAATCCACTACTAAAAGTATGCATGTCGATGCCATCATCACTCCATCAACGGATCATTTTATTCATCAATGGTCACCGTAGAATAGATTAGAATAATTTTTTGATAAACGACACGAGATGTCGCATCAAATGAATATCCCAAAATCTTGATTGTATGCATAATTATCATCTTATGGAGCTCTTAATTAAGTCAAGAAAGTGATCATTAAGAAATGATGCTTAAGCTCATTGCTTGCTCACCATTAGTAGAAAAAACATGCTCATTTCAAAAGTCTTAGCTTCGAGGCTAAAATTAGTGTGTGATCGGCTCGTTGACAGACACCCAGTCCGCATTCATCCCCGTGCGAGATCTGATTTCCAGCCTCCACAAAGATAATCGCAGTAGGGCCGTTCTAAAACTAGATTTCTCCAAAGCGCATGATAGAGTCGATTGGGGCTGCCTTTTCCAAATTCTTTCCCTGCATGGCTTTTCGAACAGATGGTTAAAGATGCTCACTAATTGCATCACTACGGTCATGGCATCCGTATTGATCAATGGTGAGATTTGTGGTTTCTTCCATCTTAATAGAGGCCCACGTCAGGGTGACCCACTTTCACCGCTCCTATTCACCCTGGTTGCAAATGTCCTCAGCCGCATGTGCGGTAAGGCCATGGTAGCTGGTTGGGTCGAGGGGCTCGCATGCGTGAGAGGAGGCTCCCTTGTCACTCACTTGCAGTACGTCGACGATACAATGATTTTTGCGAAGCTGATGATGGAGGTGATCGCGGGCATTCGTTTCATTTTACATTGTTTTGCACTGGTGGCGGGCCTCCATATCAATTGGTCGAAGAGTGTCCTGATCACGATAAATGTGGAGCAGCAACAGGGGGGGGGGGGGGGCGTTGGCGGGCATCTTGGGCTGCCAGCAACATGGCCTCCCTTAGAAACACCTTGGCCTCCCCTTGGTCAAACACGAGTCTCGAAGGACTGGACTCCGCTAATTGAGCGCATTCAAAAACGTTTGGAGGGATGACAGACTAGGGTGTTGAGCAGCAGGGGAAAACTCACCCTTCTCGTCTCTGTGATTTCAAATCTCCTGATATTCCATTTATCTTTATTCAATGTACTGCAAGGGGTCCTCAAGAAGATGGACAACATTCGATGTCGCTTCTTCTGGAATGGAGCAAAAAGGCCTCCCACAAGCCATGTTTGGTGAGTTGGCAGAAAATTTGTACCCCTGGGGAGAAGGGAGGCTTGGGGGTCCTTAACCTTCGATTGATGACGAATGCACTCCTATGTAAATGGTTATGGAAATGGGTCTCCAACCCCTCCTCTCTCTGGGCACGGTGTCTTCGGGAATGATATGGTGGGGGTTGAGACTCCACCATCCTCCCCACGATCTCACTGAAGATGACATTTATTTCAAAGGGGTGGTTTGGCCTCGACATGGAGTTCGAGCGTTGCATGCGGTGGACTTTGGGTAGGGGTGATCGGATTCGGTTCTGGGAGGATCAATGGAGTGGCAACACGCCGCTGTGGTCCAAATATTCTCTTCTATTTCACCTGGCCAAGTCAAAGGAAGCACTTGCGGCAGGGGAGGTTTGGCGGGGTGATGAACACAACGGCGAGTGGTGGCTGAATTTCAGACGAATCTCGAACGAGTTACAAGTGCAAGAGGGCACTGCCCTATTGCGCGAGCTCGAAGGAAGGGTGATCTCAGCGGATAAGGCGGACAAGTTAGTTTGGGAGGCCAATCCCTCTCTGGGATACTCAATTAAAGGGGGATATGAATGGTGGCCACAAGACAAGCCAGTTGACCAAGAGATGGCTGTACAACACCTCGGATCTGGAAGCGGAAATTGCCCAGCAAAATCAAGATCTTCGTGTGGCTCACCCTCCAAAATCGGTTGCTCACGAAAACGTATTGCGCAAAATGGCGGCCAACCGACCCCACAGACTGCGCTTTGTGTCAAGTTGAACTTGAGATAGTTGAGCATCTTCTTCTCCTAGACCGAGGCTCCGTCCCGCCATGGCAAGAATGCTTCACCTCCAATTGAATTTCTCCCCCTGAGAGGTACACGCGGCGGAGGCCCGCCAGATGTATCCCCCACTCCTGTAAGAGGTGTAAAGTAGTGTCCCATATATTTTCAAAATATAATCTATGTCCGCGGAATAGGACACCATTGCGAGTACGCCATAACGCCCACAGCCCCGCAGGGAGAAGGAAGCAAGTAAACTGTGCAGGCAGGGCGAGGGTCGCCGTCGACCTTGCGGGAATGGACATTGCATCTCGTAGCTTGAGCAACTATTGAAAGTCAAGATGTGACCCGGTCGCTCGACCTAGCTCGCACCACAATCTTGTCTTCAAACCTTTCTAAAAAAAAAAACATGGACCAAAAGTGAAAACAAGTCTTTGAGTCACCCCACTCAAAACGTCACTAAATTCAATTAGGATAATCCACATTTAGTGTGCATCTGTTTTTTATGCATACATACAACACCAAGGGAAGCATGAATAGTCGGCCTATCACATACTTGAAAAATATCAGCTCTCAACATGTATATGGAAATCAGAAATTATATGAGATTTGAATATCCAAAGTGTGGAGTGTATTTTATTGAAAAATATTCAAATATGACGCATATATAAATTTATATATATGTTTCGATGATATATTATCCATATTTATCATCTCCATGATTAATCACAATTATAAAATTTTAAATAACTATTATTTTTTTTAATATGATTTATAGAATAGAGGATAAGATTCGAAATCTCAATTTTAATTCTTATATCTCTCTAATATATCATTTAATTAATCATCCAAATTAGTATTCATGTATTTATATATTTAGACTTGTCAATAATTTGTATTTGGACGGTCGAATCCACAAATTAATATTTGTATCCAAATAGTTTATCGTTACATACATTTTTAGAGCATCTCTAAAAGACTCCATACACCACATTTTTCTCTATATAGGGAGTCAAAAACTTTAAAATCCACATCTAAAAGCCTCCTCACACCCCGTCCTACCATATTTTTTCCCTACAAGGCTCCATACATAGGGATCGGGTTAAGTCCAACATGCGTTAGACAATTTGATTGTCTAACACGTTCCTGACCGTTTAATCTTGATACACAAATTAATTGGATCTTAAAAAAGAATGTTTAGAATTTAATTGCATTCTAAATTTAGTTTTGAAATCTTACAAAATATCTCAATCACAACAAAATAAGAAGATCAGTCAGTGAGGAACGCGTTGGACAATCAAATTATCCAACACCTGTTAGACCTAACCCGATTCCTCATACATGTATGGAGCCTTGTAGGGAAAACTACAATACAAAAATACTTTTTTACCCCTTTCAACAAAACCCCATTTTTTTAAACCAACTCTCTCTCTCTCCATTTTTTAAATCATCTCCTCCAAATGTATCACATCTTCCTCTCTACCCTCAAAACCCTAAAAAATAAAAAATCAAAATCTTCCATTTTATCGTCCGTTTGCCCCGTCTGCCGGCCGTTCGTCCGCCGACGTCTGTCCGCCGTTCATCATCGGTATCTCTCTCCATGTGTCGCTGTGTAAGAGACTTGAAGGATATTTTGTTGATCATGTGATATTCTGTGTGTGTCGCTGTGTAAGAGACTTGAAGGATATTTTGTTGATCATGTGATATTCTGTGTGTGTCGCTGTGTATCCACCTAGGGGTGGCCAAACGGCCCGCGGGCCCGGGCCCGGCCCGGAAATTTCCGAGCCTAAGCCCGGCCCGGCCCGGGCCCGGACCTTCCATAAGGCCGGGCTTGGGCCTTGGTAAAAAACCCAAAGCCCGGCCCGGAGCCCGGCCCAAGGCCCGGCCCGGTCATGGGCATTAAAGTTTTTTAAAAACCCTCCCCAACGGATATTTTTTGAAACCCTCCCCAACGGCTATATTGGTATCAAAATTTGAATTTCAAAATTCACAAAAACACTATAAATACCCCACCTTTCAAGTTTCAAACACTTATCTTTCATACTCTCAAACTCTCTGAAGTTGCTCTACGAAGTTCAAGCAGAATTTTGTGTTCTTTGCTAAATTATTTGATCAATCTCTCTGAAACGTTGTTCTTCTTTCTTAGATTATTTATTTCAATATTTTTTAGATTACAATGGCTGACAGTTCTGCAGATAATGCTTTTAGAGCTGATGCTGAAAATCCATCAGTTGGTTCCCCTGCTGTAGATGAAGTTGGTACCTCCAAACCAAAAGGAAAACCTTCAGCAGCTTGGGACATTTTTGACAAGATAAGTGTTCAAGATCCTACAAAACCTGCGGGATATTTCAAAACAGTTGCTAAATGTCGTTTCTGTGGTAAGGAATTAACTGCTAATTCTTGTAGTGGCACTAGCCACTTAATTAGACATGCTGCTGAATGTACCCGTAAAATTGTTGGATCTAAATTTCAATCACAATTAAGTAGATCTTCGACTGGACAATTGTCAAATTATAGTTTTAATCAAGTTGTTGCTAGAAGAGAAACTATGAAATATATAATCAAGACTGAACAACCATTTTCAAGGGTTGAAGATCCTGATTTTGAAGAGTGGATCCAAAAAGCTTTTGGTCCTCAATTTCAATCAATTTCTCGCAACACAGTTAAGAGAGATATCGAAAAATTATATGCTGAAGAGAAGACAGATTTATTTGTAACCCTTAGTAATATTCCTGGAAGAATTTGTTTAACTTCTGATTTATGGTCTTCTAACCAACCCTCGTTTCAAAATAAGTGGTCTAGAAATTTTTGCTGAATATATTTATCAATGTTTTAATGGTCCTGATAGTGGTTCGGATTATGAAAATATTGCTCAAATTAATTATGTTTTACAAGCTATGTTTGAAGAATACAGGTTTCAAAGGGAGAATACTCAAAGACAAAGCGGTCAATTCGATACATCCTCATCACAACAACCGAGAGAAAAATCAGCGTCAGGGTGGAAACAATTCAAGGTGCGACTAAGCACTCTAAACCGGTCGCTTGGTAGCAGTGGTACATCTGAACTACAACGCTACCTTCAAGAACCAAATGTCGAAGAAGAAGACGAAGGGACTTTTGATGTTTTGGCATGGTGGAAGGGGCAAGAAAATCGATTTCCTATTCTTTCTGCTATGGCTCGAGACTTATTGACTGTTCCAGCTTCACAAGTTGCTTCGGAATCAGCATTTAGCATCGGAAATCGAGTATTGAGTGATTATAGAAGTCGTTTACATCTAGATGTAGTCGAGCAGTGCGTGTGCTTACGAGATTGGTACAAAGCACAACAAAGAACTCAGACTATCTTGGCTGAGGAGGCTCTGGAAGACCAATTTGATGATGTTGTAAATTTAAATTGAAATTTAGTTTAAATTTACTTGTATTCTTGTCATTTATTGAAGGATGGCTTTGGGTAGAGTTGTGCAAATGATAGATAAAATGGGTAGGTGCCAACCTAGTTGAGATGTACTCATTTTATTGTGATGCAGTCATCACCCATAAGCTAATATTCAATCATTGTAATGTTCCATTAAAATATTTTTCTATGAATTTATAGTAGCTATTCAATTAATGTTCAAATATTTCTTGTTGTGAACTTATAATGTGCAATTATTGCGAAGTTATATCAATATTCAATTCAAATATTTTTATTGTTCAAAGTATTTTCAATTCAAGTTATTTAACTTTTTTATTTACTTTATTGTACGTTTTAATTTAATTAAAAAAATGAAAAAAATATGTGGGCCACAAAGCCCGGCCCGGCCCGGACTTGGCCTGTTCGTGGCCGGGCCTATGGGCGGGCTCGGACCTTATTTTGAACTTTAGACCCGGCCCTGGCCCGGGCCCGAAGCCCCTCAGGCCCGATCAAAGCTCGCCCGAAAAAAGCCCGGCCCGGGCCCTGGCCCGGCCCGAGCCCGGCCCATGGCCACCCCTATATCCACCGGTGACATTATTGTTTTTTTTTATTGTCCATCCAAGGGTTTGAATCATTATTGTTTTTTTTTATATATAGCAAATAAAAATGGGGGTGACATAGATTGCATACTTTGAATCATCAGGGGTAAAAGATTTACTAATTTTATTTATTTATTATTTTTTTAATAATTTTATTTATTTTTTATATTTTTAAAATGATATTTATTTCATGTCAATATTTGATAAATTATAGAATGTGATTTTAAATTTTATAATTTATAGATGTGAATTGGGGTAAATGGGTCATTTGGAATGAAGATAGGATAAAAATGATGAGGCTTTTGGAATGATAAAAAAAAAAAAAGGCCCCCTACATATCGTAGGGAGCATTTTTTTCCCACAATGTAAGAAAACATTAGAGAGGCTTTTGGAGATGCTCTTATTGTGTGTCACAGTCATCACTTAAAGGTGGTGTGCTCATTTGTGTGCACAACCTATATAAGAAAAAAATCTCTTCCTTGACCGATCATAGGTGATCCGAACTCGATATCAATGAGGGTTGGTTCATGCGATCAAGCGACCTTCCACATGTCACCTGCGACAAAGAAAGATTGTACATGGGATTATGTCTCGGATCTGTTGTACCGATATGATAGCTATGAATTCATTTAAGGTAGACACCTAATTATTTAGATTATTAAAAAAAGTTAATTTAATCTAACAAGGTAAAATGTATCTCTTAAACAGATGTGTCCATAAGTTAGAACTAGAGCGTTTAGTTATCCAACAATTATGGAGACCATTATTTTCACCTCTTTGATTATTCACCCACTCGCATTAAAAATATGTTTTTTTGAAGGAGTGGGACCCACCCTCACATAACCCCGTTCTTCACCCCCATTTTTGTCTGAACGGATCCCAGATCTTCTCGTAAAAAAAGACAAGATGTTCTCATTTGTTTATGAGAATCCCGCCTCTTTTGATGATATTTTAAATGATTTTTTATATATTTTTTATTTAAATTTATAAAAATCTATGAAAATCTTTATTATCCAAATCAAATAACACATATATATATATATATATATATATATATATATATATTATTCTGTTTGGTTGCACGGTTGGATTCTATTTTTTGAAAAGCTTAAATAATGTACAGAACTATCAGAACATGAATTACTTTTAATTTTTATCTCAAAATCTATGTTTTAAAAGTTCAAAAACATCAACTTTTTAATTTAAAAATAATTTTCTCTGTTACACATCAACTTCTTTTAAATATTTATTCTTAAATTAAAAAAAATATCTTAATAAAAATTAAAATCCAAAATCATCTTAAAAAATAAATTTATTTAAAAAACTATTTATCAAGTTTTTAAATGAAAAATTATTTCCCCGTCAACGAATTAATACAACGCATGGACAAGAAATTTTTTATCACGAAAATCCTAAACTACTGACACACACACGACCAAACACCCAAACCCCCCCTCCCCCTTCATGTTACCTTACGCTTTTGGATCCCTCTCTCTTCCAGTTCTTGTTCGATCTTTCAAGGATGGACTGGATCTTCTCGAACAACAACAGCGGCCTCATCGACTGGGAGAGGGAGTCGTACCCGGCTTACGAGGACTTCATTGCCCTCCCCTTTCTCGCCCTCGTCTTCCCCACCGTACGGTTCTTCCTCGACAGGTTCTTTTTCGAGGTACGTCTTGTCTTCCTCTGCTTCTTCCAGTCCTTTTTTTGGGGTGAAACTCTCGCTTTATGAGGTGGGTTTTTTATTGGGTGAAATGGGTTTGTGATGGTTTGGTCAAAGGCGGTGGCTTTTTGTATTGGGTGGTGGTGGTGGTGGTTTTGGAGGTTCGAAATGGGTGTGTGGAATCGATTGGTGTGTGGGTTTTTTTTATTTCTGGTGATTTGGAGGGGTTTTTGGAGGGTTTGGTGATGGTTTGCGGAGGTAGGAAGTTAATTCATGAATGCGTTTTTAATTTAATTTTGAGTTTTTATGGTTGTGATGAGTTGGGATTTTGGTTTTGGAGTGGAAAGATCACACCTTGCTTTTGATATTCTCATTGTACAATCTGATTGAGTGTATCTCTATCTTTTGAAAGCTGCTATTTGCTGTGTCTGTATCATTCCATTTAGTGGGAATTTGAGGAAATCAGAAAACTTGTCTTCAAATTCGATAATTTCTTCTGATGCAAAATAGAAGTTTTTTTTATATCTTCGGGTAATGGAATGGTTTGGTTTGCTATAAGCCCCCTATTTGTAGCAGAAGTTTATTGTTCTATTGCTAATGAGTTTTATTATCTTTTCTAGTGCAGCAATTATTACAGTTGGTTTGGGAATCAATTGATGAAATGGGTGAACCATAGTGGAAAAACTAACACATATCTGTGGCAATGGGATGAATCGTGAATGCCTTGCAACAGCAAATGCTCTTGCTCGATATGCTTATATTTCAAAATGTGCATGCATATCTGACTATACACATGACCATACCATAACCCGAATACTTAGGCCTTTATTAGGCGCAATTCATCATTTTTTGGAATCTGAACTCTAGCTCTTTTGAGCCATGAGTTGGGAGAATCGAGCCGTCTTACAGCCCCCCCCCCCCCCAAAAAAAAAAAAAAAAAAATCACTGGTGCCTTTTTGTTGTTTGTTTTTTTTATCTATTAGGACATTATGAAACATCAATCTAGTTCATTAGATTTGCCTTAAAAAAGAGACCAGAAATCATCTCATCATCTCTTTTTGTGTTTTTTTGTCATTTGGCTATCTTTAAGAAAATAAAATTATTTTCTTGTTAATTAAATATGTGGAATGGTGTTGTGCAGTATCTCGGGCATAATGTTTATATTTAGGAGTGGAGGAAAAAAACATGGATGTGTCTATGAGTAGAAACAAAAGTATGTCTACTATATTAGCCTCCCATGCATAGTTATGTGATTAGTGATGCAACATTTAAATATTATGTTTGGCATTTGAAATTTCACTTCTTCTTTTTTTCGTTGTTGTAAATTTAGCGTCTACATATGTATAGGATGAATGGACTGCAGTTTGTTTTTCAATATATTTGGCTATTATGAATCAGATGCATGTGCTTGATGCAGTGGTTGGCAAGGAGATGTATTCTTGGGACAGGACATAAAAATGTGGATGTTGAAACAGCAGACAAGGGAAAGAAACTCAAAAAGTTCAAGGAATCGGCATGGAAATGCATTTATTTTCTGTCAGGGGAGCTTCTTGCACTTTCCGTTACATATGATGAGCCCTGGTTCACAGACACTAGATATTTTTGGGTTGGACCTGGAGAGCAGGTGTGGCCTGATCAAAAGATAAAGTAAGGTTTGGCAATTATTATAACAATGGCATGTGACCCAAGATGATTCTTTATTTAGCATTGAAATCATCAAACATTTTAGTTAATCTGAATTTTCTGATTAAAGCTTTGTTATCTCTAGAGTGAAATTAAAGGGACTTTACATGTACGCTGCTGGATTCTACACATATTCTATATTTGCTTTGATGTTTTGGGAAACAAGGCGTAAAGACTTCGGAGTATCAATGTCGCATCATGTAGCAACTGTATTTCTCATCACTATGTCTTACATATTCAGGTTTGTCCCAGTATCTTGCATAATGTAGTATACATGTCATCTTTTATAATGATAATCTATCTAATCTTGAATAATAATATTTTCTTTTCAAATATGGTCTGCATTCCTTGTTGCCTTTATTCTTTTGTATGTTAATCTACTTGAGGGTACAAGATAACTTTGATGCGACAGACGCTTCATGATGGATGCATTCCATGTACCACTAATTTCTGTTTTTCCATCTTGAATTATATATTATTTAGTAACAATGTAAGATGACATCAATAGCAGACTGTAAAGTTATAAATGCCCCCATTTGGAACCAATTTATAAAATTATTTTCATAAAGCTGCTTTCAATCCACTTTTTCATAAAATATTTTCAACCAGTTTTTACATAAAACCTGTTTTGTTTGACTTCTAAAATATATTTTAAAAACATCAAAAACTGAAGTTTTAAAAACCCATTTGGAACCTTATCTGAAAACATGCAGAATCAGTTGACAATTGGTTCCAAGCAGGGCCTGTGTGTCCAGAAGTGAACAGACCGTATAACTTATCACTGTAGATTCTGTACCAGAAATTTTGTAGCATATTCTTGTGATGACTAAGAATTCGCAACTATGATTAATATTAAAATGTTATTATTTTAATAATCAGTGTCATAATTTCTTTCATAAACATTTATCTAGTTTGTTTTGTTAGGGTCCCTGCAAGTCTGCAACATTTATTTTATATATCTCACACTCAGTTCTTCCACTCCCATAGGTTTGCTCGTGTTGGTTCAGTTGTATTAGCCCTTCATGATGCAAGTGATGTATTTCTGGAACTGGGAAAGATGTCAAAATACTGTGGACGTGAATGGCTTGCTAGTGGGGCGTTCATTCTCTTTGTATTATCATGGGTTGTACTCCGGCTCTATATATTCCCTTTACGGATTCTTGTGAGTACAAGGTGAATATTGATTCCTTTTTTTTAGTTAATGTTTATTGAGTGTTTTATATGTATCAAGCAATCTCTCATATTATATATTTTTTCTCTGTATTCTACTTGTGTAATTTTGATTACAAAAAAAATTTGTTTAAATATTTTTACTCCTTATTTGTATTCTTTTCTCTCTGGTTTGCAAGGCCTTTTGGTCCCTTCTTTTAAAGGTCTGCTTAAAATTTTGAACTCAAATCATTGATTTTTTATTCTAAATGTGAATCTGCACATCTGTTGTTATAGAAAAGCAAATTCCAGACTGTCTAATCAAATAGAAATTCCCAAACAAGCTTTCATAAAGTGTTCATCTTGTAAATGAAGCCGCTAGCTAAAGACAATTTAGCTACCTAAACTCCTTAAACTGTTGTTTAGTTTTATATATTCTGAATTGTGCTTTTAAGAGACGCACCATCCAAAAGAGCCTATTATATGGCAGAAGATGAACAGGAGCTACCACTACATGCTTTCTTCACAGTATGTCATCTGCATCAGTTTTGTCTACTTAATTGGTTTGTTGCGAGCTTCTTCTAGTTGGAATGAGGATTTATAAATATCTTTTACTAGGGAATACATTTCATTCAATTGCACTAAGGTTTAACTTTGAACAATCGCAGGCATGTTACATCAATGTCAGAAGACTTGTGTAATAGACATGCACGTAATGAATCAATGTAGTATATGTGATATTGCAGGGGATTCTGTGCTATTGCATTCCTAGATATGGTCTTCCCACCATTGATGTGGATTTAAATTATAAATCTTCAATACATAAAAATGTAATGTTCCATCTGATATTTTGAAGCATAGAGGAAAGGAGCTTTAAACTTGTTGGGCACTGTAAAACAAAATATGTTGTTATTGCCTTATTGGAGTTGAATAGAGCTATTGGAGTTAAATAGAGCATGTTTTCTTGATCACATACACCTGTTTTTCTTGCAGTTACGAGGTGCTTCTAAAACTGGACAAAGAGAAGCACAAAATTGAAGGACCGATATATTATTACTTTTTCAACACACTTCTAATCTCCATGTTTTTTTTACATATTTATTGGTGGATCTTAATTTATCGTATGCTTGTCAAACAAATCCAGTCAAGAGGCCAGCTTGGTGATGATGTTCGATCCGGTTTGTGCCAAATTACTTGTTTGTTCCATTTTATGAATTACAAGTATGAATTATATAAATATATTTTTATTATATATGTGAAGAATCATTTGTCATTAATAAGAGTTTTCCATTGAAGTGAAATCTAGCATTGAAAGCTTGAATTTATTGAATTTGATGAAATCCCATCAGTACCCAACACCTATCAATCTTCTGACTGTCCCTTTGTGATTTCTATGTTCCATCGAATAAGGAATCTACTAGCATTCATTTGTTTTATAGGAAAGCAGAAAGATTTGAACACAGGACCTCGTGGTTGCAATCTTATTGCCAACCATTGAGCTATTGATCAATCCCCGTTTTCAGCATCGAATCACAGAAAATCCCATTGAATTGGCTATTACTTATATCATCACTGAAGTTTTGAAAGTGATTTTCTACTTCTCATCTGGTTCCTCCCTGAAGCTTTTTGGAACATTGACACAGCTTAGGCCATCTTTTAGTCATGCATCAATCTACCCTTTTGTTCGTCACCTTTGTAGCAATCTAGATATTTTTTGTTTTATTCACCCAAAGATTGTCAGATAGATAAATATTTACTTTTTCCTTTTATTGAGATGCAATTATTTGAGTTCCATTATGATTTACATCATAGAAACAATTTTGTTCATTTGTTCACGACACTGCTTGGAAGAAAATATACAAGGTTGTGACATTTCTTGTGGAAGCTGTTGTGTCTGCTCTTATTATTACGTCGACGTCTTATCCAGAATGAGGAGTGAAAGGAACGTGTTATGTTTTAAATTCTGGTTCGGAATTTCATGAATCATCAGTATATATTATCGCCCCCTCTTGACCGAGAAGTCCTGGGTTCGAGTCTTTCTCCGACTAATATGATTAAATTTAATCAGGAAAAAAAAACACTTGCCCACCAACAAGAAAGAAAAGAACTCTTTAAAAAGCATAATAATCACCTGTCTATCTATGAATGTAACTTCATGCATGTTAACATGTTGCAGTTTGTGTCTTTGCTCTACGTGCTTTTAACGCATTGGTGTATCTTTGTAGATTCCGAAGATGAACATGAAGATTGACATCTGAAGATTGTTGATATCATACAATCCTGCATCAGGAGGGTTCACAGAGTTGTAGCTCATCAATCTTGTTTATTCTGCGTATACTCGTATTGCAATCGCTTGGTTCTGAACTCCCGCCGGGCACAGCAATTTCTATATTCTTACAGATTAACTTCAACAGATATCCACCAGGGGCATGCTATCTCATTTTTTACTTGTAAGTTTTGGTAATTATGAGAATGCTTGTCATTCCTCGTTATTCCTGGTTGTATACTGATTTTAAGTGACAATAGCAGAAGAATAGTGGTTCAGATTTTTCTTTTTATTTTTTGGTAAGAAGTTTATTTACTTACTGTAAAAAATGCTGTACAAATGGTATTTTCTTCTTAACCTTAGTTGTTAACACAGGGAGGGAAATCAGACATTTAAAAAAAAGGGTTGGAAATCAGACATTTAAAAAAAAAGGGTCATTTTAGTTTCCACCCTCTGAAAAAAAAAGCATATTATCAAAAAAACTTTTCTAAAATTGAGTTGATTATTAACCCTGGTAAAGTTATTGTCTTATTAAAAAACCCAATCATTTTGGGTTATTTATTTTATATCCCTACTAAATAGTTATTAAAAACCTCTCTAAAAAAATATTATTATTTTAAAACCCTTACAAATTGTAGGTGTCTTTGTTAAAAATTTAGTTATTTCTCCTGTTATAGAAACTATTAAATATTGATTGATAAGAAATTAGTATGAACAGTTTCTAAAATAGGTTAAACGTGTATAATTTTTATGGAGACAGTCTGTATTTGAAGGGTCTTAAAATAATAATATATATTTTGATGGGTTTTTAAATGATTTATTTATTTAGAAGGGATAGAAACTAAAAGTTTTTTTAATAAGATGTCTTACCTTTGTAAGGGGTTAATAATAAATTCATTTTTTACAGGGGGTTTTCAATAATTCACTAGTTTACAGTGGGGTGGAAACCAAAAAACCTTAAAATAAATCTCTGAAAGTGTTGTCCAATTGTAAAGAGGGTTGAACTCGTGTTCATGAGTTTGTTCGTGTAGGTGAGTGTGTGTTTTCTAGTTAAATCTTCTTTCATCCTTTCTATTGATTCATCTTTGAGAAAATTTTATATCAATATGTATTATTGAAAATCTTATGACCTGTCAATGAAGAATATTTATGAAATTTTTATGTATGCTTTTTTAATTAATGAAAGTTTTTTAATCCTTTGTTGGATATGTGCCATCCATCGGGCATGTATAGATGAGATTCTCATCGATAAGTATTAATGTGAAAATCTTACTTCATCTTGGCCCACTAAAGCAAAGAAAAGGGAGTTATTCCTGATCTATATTTTTGAAATTTTGAATTTTTTAAAGGTGTATACCCATTAAATGAAGTATACAATCACAAAAAATGAAGTATATATCAAATGAATTGAATGTGTTTTTTTAGTTGAACACCAAGTGTATACTCGATTAAAGACATCAAATATTTCATACAAGAATGACCAAGTGTATTAGCACTCCATGAGGAAACAAAAAACATATATCCTGTTTTCAACGACGGCAGCATTTGGATATGAGGTTAAAAAGTTAATATTTTTATAATTTTGTGTTTCAAACTCAGTTTTTAAAAAAGTTGTTTTTATTAGCTTTTTAATCACAAGATTTTTTGGTTTGGGAAGATGGTGGTTTAAAAAGTTAAACACTAAAAATGCGTTTGAATCCAAGTTTGGAAAAATTTTAGCTCTTCAAACGCACAATCTAGTCAAATTCAGATCCCACAAATAATGTATTTAATTATATATCATTGAAATCATGGAAACATGTTCCATTTTTTTTTTGGTGGAAGGAAATATGTACCATTTGATAACTTACATGATTCAAATCTAACTTACATAAAGCTGACCCTTAATTAGTGAAACAAAAGGATAAAAATAAGGCCTAATATTTGTAAAATTGGCTTAATGGTCGTCATAATGTAAGTAATTGATCATTTATAATTTTAATTGATTATTTTTTCTTCTCTTTCCATATTTGTTTCAAATTAAATAAATATATTGAGTTTTTATATAACTTTAATATTTTACGGTTGATATATGATTAGTAGTTATATAAAACAATTATTTTTCTTTATTACATTAATGTAATCATAATATAGTGAAAATTCTTTGTTGTTTACGAATTTTTTTGCAATTAAATAAATTTTTTGTGTAAAACTTAAAATTATATATTTTTCATGATATAGAAACTAATACAGGTTTTTTAATGTTATAAAAATACATATGATATTTTTGAGAGTAAATATGCAAAAAAATAATAAAGATATTTTGGTCTTTCTACATGATTTAACAATGTTAACAAATGTAGCTAGCTTGGTCGGTTAGATGCTTCTTCTAACCCAGCCCACGAGATCTCTCTTTTTGTGAATATGTTTTTTTCTTACTTTATTTTACTCTTTTCTCCCTCCATTCAGATTTTATAATTCGAGTTCAAAAATAAAATCGGATGACAAATATCTACCTTTCTTCAAAACCAAAAAAAAATATTTATAAAAAGAAACGAACAAGTGTATTTTCTAAATATTTTCATGGTATAGAACTAAATAAATTGTTTGTAATGGTATAAAAATAAATAACATACTTTTTGACAGTTTATATATACACAAAAAAACACCGTTTAAATACGATTAGTGTTCTTATTCTGTTTTACTATTTTTTTTCAACTCTCACATAGTTATTCTTTAAACACATGCAGCTTACAAAAGCACTTAGTAGTACCAGAACTCTGGTATCACTTAAGCTAGTCACAACGGATGGCCAGAGTTTATATAGTCACGACAGCACAGGAAGTTGAGATGTTGACACGTAAGTTCTTCTAGCAAAGGGGACGTGAGCATCACACTATACACTGTATCAACTGGGAGAGATTGCTATTGCCTAAAGACGCGGGAGATCTCGGACTTATTAGTATTTTGGGTATGCGAAAAGCGGCCTTGGTAGCATTGGCTTACTTCAGCCTTCTGAGTTGATTCATTTTTTTCTCCCTCAAGTATAGATGGGAAGGAAATCCTTGGGAGATTGGTAAGTGTACTCGAGTTTCTCCTTTATGGCGTGCTCTATGTGAGGGCCTTAAAATTATTCGTATGTTTATACGTAAACAAGCAGGTGACCTTTGTAATATTGATCTCATTAGAGACCCTTGGTTATCATCAATTCCATTTTCTCGAATACCCACTTTTCTTAATATGGAACTAGTGGTACTGGATTTCCGATTATCGGATGTCATCCATAATGGTAGGTGAAAAGTGCAATTGCTCCAATCCATATTTCCTTCTTTTTGGGTTGATGTTATTTTACAATCGGATCCTCCGTCTGGTACGTTGGACTCATCTACTTATTGGTGTTGGGAACCTACTATGGTAGATAAACCTCGGGTTAGAGATATCTATTCTACCATCTTCCCTGCATCAAGATCTTCTGAGGCTAATATTTGGAGAGCGTTATGGAGGCTTCCTGTCTTACCTCGTGTCAAATTCTTTGTATGGCAGCTTATGTGGGATGCTCTTCCTACACGGGTGTTTTTAGACTCACGTGGCATTCGTATGAATACTATATGTCCGTTTTGCTCACAGGAACTAGAATCTTCATGTCACTTATTTGGTTCTTGTAGCTTTGTTGCTGATTGTTGGCATCTAAGTCCAGCAAGTCTCCATCCTCCAAGCTCAATTTGACTGGCAAGAAGTTGGAAGGAAGCCTTGAATTCTTCTCTTTGGACTACTTCAAATTTCCAAACTACTAAATTAGTTTTCTTTGTTTTACTATTATGGCAAGTCTGGTGCTGCAGAAATGCTCGTCTTTCAAGGGAAGAGGCCTCATAGTCAATTTGTGGTATCTCGGGCACTTGCATTGGCATGTGAGTGTTTTCAAGTTCTGGAGAATCCTGCTTCCCCCTCTACGCTTACTATGTGTACAACTTTCGAACAAATGTCAATGCTCCAATCAATGGCTTGTATTTCAAGTTGGTTTCCCTCACAAGGTGAAAGTGTATACGTCTTGTCTGATGGGAGTGTGGATCTGGTGACAAGAGTTGTAGGTGCGGGTTTTGTTTTATTGATTCCTGAACCTCTTACTGTAATTGCTTCAGGTTGTGCTTATTGGCCTTGGGCCTCACCTTTGCGCATGGAGGCAGAAGCAATATGTTATGGGGTTCAATATGCTAGAAAGTTGAAGTTTAGAAATATTTTTGTATGTTCTGATGCAGAGGTCCTTATTAAGCTGCTAAATGACCCCGGACCAGGCCCGCCCCAACTCATGGATGTGATATCTACAATTTGATGTCCAGGTTCACAAAGAGAATACATTTCATATGCGAAGGTGCCTAAACAATGTGTTACAGGTCCAGAAGCTCTGGCTAAGTACGCCCGTCAGGCTAAAATGTCGTTGGCTGGAGTGTTTGCTGAAAATCAAAAGTTGAGGAGCCTCCTTGGCCCTCATTTTTCTTCTTTTCACTTGTGCATAGGTGAGGTGAAGCATGTTATTTTCAATAGTGCACTACTTTTTTACTATGAATGAAAATTAGCCATGGTTAGGGCCTTGGAAAAAAAAACACTAGTATCACTTGATTTTCTTCCTTGTGAAATCAAGGACATGAACTCTGGTAATAAATTAAAGAATTCTACCTTCCAAAGAATGTTCTAACACATTCCATAGAAAGTTAAAATGAAAAAAAAATTGCCTGAAATTTTCAAGAATGACCACATAAATGAAGGATTTCAAACTTTATACTTGAGTGTTCTAGCAAAATGTGAATAAATGCCAAACTAGATCACCACAAAAAAAACATAGAAATGCATAAGCACTAACATGTATTATTGCTTGTTCATATGCTGCTGACTGACAAAGCATTTGCTAGTTCATATATAACAACTGACATAATGAATCCATGAAAAACCAAAGTACAATATAGGTTGTGTCAAGATATAATCAATGATGAGACCAAAACTATTAAAAAATAATAATAATAATCAAATTATAAATAAGACCTTGTTTAAACATAAAACCTGAGATTTTAACTTTTCTTTTTCTTGGCCTATCACAATTAACTTACACTATAATTTTGGCTTGAATTCTTATTTTTTTCTCATGAAGAGAATTTGGAGATGAGCTTGTCAACATGGATAATGATGTCGTCAATGTGGGGGCGCATCGCCGGCTGAGGCTGGAGCATCCAAACAACAAACTGACGAAGATATTCTGGATAGGGTGGATCTGGCCCCAGTGGCCATTTGATCTGCGCATTTACAATGGCCGACTGTAGACTCCCTTCGGATTCACCTATGGCATACTCGAATGGAGATTCACCGTACCTGTTCGAATTCAAGAACTTTAAATGTCTATACATGTGATATGGGTATAATAAAACAAGATCATGTGACAGATTGATTGGTATAGACTATAATCATGATATAAAGCTGAAATGGCATTATAATACCATTTAATAATAAAGATGTTATGAATATCTCTATTATTTGAACATCATTCCTCAAACAGTTTTAACTAGTCCAATGGATTATGATTTATAGATAAAGAAAAATTCCCTTACATGAAGCATTAATATAAAAAATAGGTGCATCAATCACCTTTCTTCCATATTACCACATATTTCACTTAGGGATAAAATTGAAAAAATGATGTATGGATTATAGTATTATACTAAAGGTTAGCCGAAGATAAAAGTGATTTATATAACATGACTACCTAATTAAGTTTCCAAAGATAAAAGTGGGTTAAGTACTTAAATTTGTGGGTATTACAATATCCTACTTAGCCTAAAAAAAAAAAACTTAATCCCTTGCCAAAAGCCTCAGTGTCTAACAACATAAGGTTGGAAACCTCCAATAATACCTAGTCAGATATTTCTAGAACTGTCCCTATATATTTGGGACCACATCCATTACTCAGGATGCCTAACTGTGGGAATGTACAGGGGCAGATCTACGAGAAGCCAGGAAAACAGATTGACATCTTCTGACATGGAAAATGGGCAAAGATGAATTGGAAATTACATTTTACATAACGTCTATCATCCCACAAAAAAATTGTGATGCAATACATGACATCTGAAATCACAACACAATTGAGAAAAAAATGAACCATTTTAATTCAATGAAGTTGATGGTTCAAATTCGTGTTCAACCGTAAAAATTGGTGATATTTTAACAAAACCATGTCGTCTATTTCTACTATGGTTAAACTAGATTTACAGTTATCCCAACAATAATAGGTTTCATTGCATGATATGGATGCATCATTAAACACGATAACAAGTGCAAGTTCAGGAGGCCTCACATTATTGCATATAGCGTACACCCCAATGACCAAATATCAGTTCTCTCATCAATATTGGTATGGCTCAGACAATCCCATAACTCAGGAGCTCTAAAAGGCGCAGAACAATGCTCCGCTGCCCATTCCTGCAAATAGATTACTCAGTATATAGATAAACAGTAGCTTATAACAGGACAATAAGAAAAATATTCAACTCAAAAGAATTAAGGAAATCAGTAACACAACTACTGAAATGATACATGTGATTATGAATTCCATGACATGCTTGCCCTGTCCCATGAAACATTCTACAGGAACAACAGTATACACATCAAATGAATTTTCTGTAAGAAGCAATCATTAAACTATGAAAATCACTACCATATCTTCTTGCAAGAATTTTAAAACAGTTGTAGAAACTAATACTGATATTCTTCATGAAAGTCGAACAAAAGATAGATCAGTAACTGTTGGAACAACACATCACGATCTCCCATGCAAAGTCAATCTTGCTGCAACTTTTATTTAGATGTTGAATTCAACATATACCGGTCCCACGAATGCTTATAACATCATAAATCACACAGCCAAAGAAAGACCACCAATAGCTGGTATATTACTAGGCTAAATATAACCCATCTATAGAATGTCACCGATGTAACTTCATATATTTAACTAATGCAACCGCATATTTCATAATAGCACATATTAGACTACACCGATATGGTTTACCATTTAAATCAATTTGTTAAGCATATAGAAATTGTTCAACGGCTAGTTGATTTATGTCATATTTACTCCTTTGTACCTTTATGGTTCACTGTATGCATCAAGTGTCAAGGATATTTTGGTCTTTTGTCCTGTCAAGTCTGTGGATTGGACTATATTGAACATTGTTTATGCCACCTCCCTCACATATTCATATATGATTAGGTTGGAGGTGCAGAAGACGAAGAAGCTTAATACAAAGTTGAAATTTCAATGTTTATTTCCTATTATGTGGGTATCAAGGATTACTAGGGGAAAAAGTTGAGGATTTTATAAGAATAAAATATTTTTAGAAATTTTTGGTAAATCAAAATATGCTCAGGTCATTTTTCATGAATTTAATAGGTACCCATTTATAAGATTTGTTTGTGAAAGGGGCACTGTACAACACTCAAGTCTTTTTTTTTTTTAGTTTTTCCCTGTTAGTCTCAAACGTGGAAGTGTGTGTGTGACTAATGAATGTGGAATACTCCATGCACTGTACAACACGTCCTTTTTTTTAAGTTTATAAGATTCTCTCTTATGACTAGCCTTCATTAGACTGAAGCTAAAATTCATACAAGGCAGCATCACTATTCCATTGGCATTCCGAATTCATTTACACATTGATTCGAAGAAAGATCCAGAATATAACATTAATAGAAATTCATATTAGAAGATATAAAAGCTTTCTGAGATATGTGGGTTCATGACACAATAATATATAAATTGATGCACAGAAAAACTGCACAGATACATTCCAAAAGACCATATAAAATAGGAATATACTAGGTATGGATGTATTGGAACCTGTAATTGTAGTGCCTCTAAACGAGAACAAATTTCTCTCCTTGCAGGTCTAGCGCTTCCGAAATCCATCAAGATGGCAAGATGTGGTTCTCCTTTTCTGTGTGTAATGAGAACGTTACCCGGTTTGACATCATTATGAGCATAAGGAGGATCAAAACTGTGCATGTGTTTTAGTCCTGCACAAAGCTGTTCGCTGTTGTATTAATCATAAAGCAATTTCACTGCATTGTACTACAATAAAACAACCAAACCACAAAACAGAAGAAAAAAAACAATGGGATAAGATTGGCTGAAATAATCAAACAATAATTTATGGATCAAGTACAAAGGTACTACAATAATTAAATTAGTGTGAGTAATCATCATGGCACCAAACTCTACGGATTAAGGTTTTACAAGAATAAGTAGATAATCTTGATTCAGACCTACGAAGTTTAATAATACACGTCACATGATGATATATACTAAGGACCAGTTTAGCAACTCTAGTGCAAAAGGAGAGCTCCTTCCACAAGAATCCAGTTATGTTAGAATTTGAGCGAAGAAGAAATCAAGGAAATTAAAACTGAAAGATTCCAAACACCATTTACTTGAGTGTTCTAGCAGAATGAGAATGAGAATGACAATCGTTACCAAACTGATCTAAGTGCATGTTTGGCTGCAAAAGCCAAAAGCAGCTTTTAGCTTTTGGGGTTACATCAATTCAATTATATCATCATTTAAAAGCTAAAAGCTGTTAACAAACATGTCAACTTATAAACATCATCATTATAGATTTTATCTATAAAACTGTGTCTCGAAATCTGTGTTTCATAAAGCAGCATCATCATTACACTCTTAAATCATCATCATTACACCCTCAAAACATCATCATTCACCCTCAAAAGGTGTGCATAAAGCTGCAAAAGCTAAAAGCTAATTTTTAAACCGTGTTTCCAAACGCAGCCTAAGATTATTTTTTTCGAGGCAAAGGTCTGACCTCACAACATGTAATCATATTCCAAAAAAAGAGGAAAACTCTTACAATGAGAGAGACTTGAGTGCCTAACCTCCAGAGCCAAAGTGAACTCTTTATGTTGTATGATTGTAATGATAGATCCATACAATCAAGGTACAAAGAACCCCACATGCAAGAAGATTACAATCCCCTCCTCATCCCTTTTAACTCCCATAATTTATGAGATCCACGGCTAGATTTGTAGTAGTGGTAAATTGACAAAAATGTGGACACGGGTGGATATAAATGATGCAATGCTGAAGTGAAATGTGACAGATCAACCATGTCAGGACCAAACAATGTCCACTTCAGTGTCAAACAACCTTTATTCCTTGATTTTCTCACCTAAACTAGATCATCATGAGTATACTAAGAAAAATTAGAAAGATTATAATCAAAGATGACATTGACGAGGTCTTTAATTAGTCTTTAATTAGTGTCTGACTGTTAAAAAAACAGGATGACTGTGGACATTTACCTGCCGGAGTATCTGAAGGACAGAGAGTGTGGAGAAGAACTCTTTCTTTGTTTGCATGACCTTAGAATTGTCTAATAAAGTGCCATCCAAATGAACTGGAAATAATAGATATGCTTCATGATTCCATGATCCTTCTTGTGACTCCTGTATGATACACAAAGGATGAGAAAAAGGAGAAGAAAATTCGAAGCCCATAAGCTCAATGAGGCACGCTTTTATGAATTTATATTAAGAGCAAGCAAAATGGATATTGTATCCATGTCAATATAATATAAAACCATATCTACTAATCCATTCATTCTGAAAATTGATGCAAGTGCTATCCATCACTTGCTTTCAATCTGACTACAAAAGAAAATCTATTTACAATCAGTCATCTGAATAGTGCGGATGGTATTCATGTTCATTATAGTTGTGCCTCCAAGCATGGTTGGCTCATGTTCATCATAGTTGTGCCTCCAAGCATGGTTGGCTCTGTTATATTTTGTTTAAACCTAAAATATAAATACATCAGTTATCAGAAAATGACCTTACTCAAATTTGTATAATTAAGAAAATGCTCACCGGGCTTTTATTGTCTCATCAGAAATGAAACACATAAATTTCCCCCCCAACTTAACATTTTCTTAGTGGGGTTATGTTGGACATTCTGATTCCCTGCTTCTTTTGCTTTGTTTTACTTCTGCCTTCACTTGTTTCCTTGTAGTCTTACCTTTTTAATATAACTGGGGCAACGATGGCTTCTCAAAAACATATAATACATTAAATGAAATTTATGATATCAAATGAATTGCACTCAGCAAGAATTTTCTGGTTATATAATCCAATTGCAAGTACGTTCTTGGAAAAAAAATAGATGACACCTAGTCACCTACACAATGAGAAGGTCTCACTTCACTAAACATGCACCTAAGTCAAAATTCTCAGATGAAATATAAACTGGAACGATCAAGATTGTCCCAAATTTAGACGAAACATCTTCAAATATCCAGAAATAGAGCAAAAAGTGACTGCATACTTTTTTAGAGATGGATTATGTTGAATTGGGAAAGCAAACCCAATTTGAAAAACTAGTAAAGGAATTAATTACCTTAACAGTGATGATAGCATGATCAAGGAGAGGAAGTAAATTGGGATGGCTGAATAATGACGACACATGGATCTCCTGCCTCACCAACTGTAACTGCTCTTCAGTCTGAATAAGAACTTTCTTCATCGCATACATGCCATTGTCTAAAAGCAATAACAAAAATCATTTGCCATGTGAGAGATATGCACAGAACTGCTGTTGAAGCTGACAAAAACTTCAACTAAATATCTCGAAAAAGCAGCCACTGAACCTAACTGGGATCTGACCTACATAAAGGTCTGGATTCTCAAAATTCCGAACTTTCTTATTACACTCAGGATATTGCAAGACAAATGACAAGTGCATATAAATCTGTTACTCATGCATTGAGAGAAATCACAAATCATTGCAAGTTCTAGAGTCATATAACGAAGTTGCATATAGTCAACACCATAATAGCCTCTGAAACATCTAATATCGAATAAATATTCTCAAAAAATTAATAAGGGATTGCATTGTTTCATGAACACATGTGAAATAGTAATCTAACAAAAATGCCCACCAAAAATTGAAAAATCTCAAGCAAATGAGTTCCATAAGACCCCAAATATTTTTCGTCTATAAACCTACCAAACATCATTCCACATTGGATCAGTGAAACATCTAAACAATGAATCACAACAAGCCATAACAACAACAAAAGTTAAAATCTTTGAATCAAGCCTACCAAATTTAACAAACGAAAGCCGACGTAACAAAGGAATTCCATCGCAAATCCATGACCAAAAATACATCAACCAAACACATCAATGATTGAAATGCTCACTAAAACCAATACTCACTCCTCAAGAATCCAACCTTAAATCAAAACCCATCAAATTCACACACAAAACAGACAAACGAAAAGAAACCCATCACAAATCAAGACCAAAAACACATCAATGATAGAAACCCCCACCAAAACCAGCACTCACTCCTCAAGAACCCATCTTTGAATCAAAATCCACCAAATTCACACACAGAATGGACCAAACAAGAGAAACCCATCTCAAAACAATGCCAAACACATCGACCCAGATTCAAAAACAGATCTTTCAAGATCTCTGTTCAA